>RCNN01000174.1:0-49052 GCA_003667245.1 Heterostelium multicystogenum | reverse complement strand
AGCGTTGTAGACTGCGTTTCCAGTGTGCTTGATGACACCACCAACTATCTTTGGAACACATGAAGTAGCACATGCCAAGTTGTTGACGTTGAGTTGACCACCAACGAGATCCAAAGCACCGTTGATATCCAATCCGGCGGCATTGCAGATACCGCTCTTGAGTAAGAGACTTCCGTCAACCTTTGATGTTTTTGCAGTTGGCAATTCCGGCGGCGGTGTCAATTACGAGTTGGGCATTTGGTGCAACGGTAGAGCAATCCATTGAGATTCAAATTGGAGGCAAGGTTGAGGATACCATTGGTAACAGTCAAGGTCTTACATGTGAGTGGGACTGGTAACAGAATAGATGGCATTTTTGGCACCATTGATGACAATGTCATCGGTGGCTTGAAGGGCACCGGCAATAGCACCAAGCATAGAATCGATCTTGCATGGACTCAATGGTGCGTGTGAACAGGAGCTACCATCGAAGGTGATTGTTTTAGCGCTGGCTCCAGCACTGACTAGTAGTATAACCAGAGAATAATGTTATAAAGCGTCCTAAATACATATTTGAATTTAAAACAAAGTATTGATACAACAAATGGAAATAAGTTATTACAATAATTTATAAATAATAAAAGATATATACTAAAAAAAACTGGATGGATCTGAATTATTGATATTATCCAATTTGTTTGTTTAATAATATGCTTTTAATGAGTTTGATTAAAATGGTCATTTGATCCAGCTTTAAATACTCGTCAGGAAAGTAGACACCATCCAGACTGGCCGACTGTTGACCCCCTGAACCGGTATTTTTGATGACAGCACAATTGTTTCCAAGCTTGATCATTCTGCATCAATCCTACTCTACTCTCTCGCCATTCTTGCTTGTAAAACTCTGATGATGTATGGGAAAATGAAAGCTCTACACAGTATCACAAAATTAATTACAACCATTTAAATTCACAAAAAAACATATTCTCTACAACAGCATCAGAACAATAATCATTTGTATACTTGATTAGTTGGTGATTGTTGGTGCTGGTTGGTGGTGTTTGGATAAGATAGATAAAAACAATACATCAAATATAATTTCCAGTGTTACTATAATATTAAGTTGGATAAATCATTATGTATGTTTTTTTTGACAGAGTCAGTCATAACTAAATTGTTTGATTGTTGTTGAATTCAACTCATTGTGTGAACTTTTCTCAAATCAATCATGACAGGATATACCTACTATTGTTGTTGGGTGATAGGATATTCTCATGTGTTTCACAAGTTTTTAAATCAACCAGGAAATAAATTCGAGAGTAGAATTGACTAATCCAACCATGATCTTTTGGTTTCTAAGTGGCGATAAGATTATATGTGATATTTTTAAACAGAATAAATATGATTGATTTTAGACAGTGGGAGCTCATTAAAGTCAATAGAATTAATTGGACAAATATCACACGTTGATCAGTCAACCTGAGAATTAAAAATCACCTGACTATTGATTTTCTACATTCCATGTATAAATAAATATAAAATATTGCTCCAATTTAAAAAATAAATCGTAATAAACATACAAATAGATAGATGTGTGATCAGTGGTGGTAGTTGTGGGTGCTGATCAGATGATGTGAGGGTGGGTTTTGTGAGGTGACTGTTTATAGTTTTAAGCCTGAATATAAGAAAAAGTTGACGGATTATCAATAGAAGCATCTATCTTCTTAAACTATTGAGAGTAAATTGGACAAATTTCAAATATAACAGCAACATTGTTTATAAAATATAATCTATAACACATATAATTAAGTATGAACACATGATACCAGATGTAACATATTAGATTTTGGATATGCTTCGTTTGGTTTCGTTTGTTTTAAATATAAAATTTCAATTTGAGTAATAAATCTAATTTAGTTCAAACAAACACACCAGTCCACTAGAGAAGTGTTAACACTATACAACTCAACACCAAACCAAACAATTGCATTAATCAATCAATCTTGCCAATCAATCTATCTATTATAATGTTATTAATACCACCCACACTTGAATTATACAAACAGAATATATATTAATGATTGATATAGAATTTGAATATATTGGGACTTACATTGAGACGGCTGCTTCACTATAATACTATACTTTATTTGTTAAGTAGTTACCGATTCATATCGGTAAAACAAACAGACAATATCACAAGATAAATGGGTGAAATAAAGTGTTTTGTGAGATGAATATAATAAAAAAACTCTGCAGTCTGTGGTATGATCATTTAGTGTGAGTGTGTTGATTAATATTTGATGATATAATTTGCTTTGATCCTACATCAATCCAACAGCCGATCAAAGCAAATTATATCATTATCAATAATTGTCACTTACTGTTGTTGGAATTCAGTTAATTTGTATCACAAAAATTCTACCACTTTACATAAAGAAGAGTGTACTACCCAAATGAATTCTATCTCATCATGATCATCTCGAAACTTGATTCAATGTTTATTGTATATTATTTAGTTAATTATAATTTACATTTTTAATCAACATGAGAAACATTCATGAATTGACCAAAATATTGTATTTTATCATCAGATAGATATTAATTTGATGACCCTGCTTGAGAGTGGGTGGATTATCTTTTATCTATTTATTTTGTTTGTGATAGTTAGTTATAATGAATTTATATTTGATTGGATTTAAATCTAACCTTATCTTGATTTAAGAAGTAAAGAATATCATTCAATAGAATTAGTCATAATATTCAAAGAATCAATATGATATTCTCTATTCAACTGCTTCTGATTGTACTAATGATGTCGACCTCATAATGATTCATAGTTCATCAAAATGGAACAAAGTCGAATATTCTTTTATATCAAGTTTATTAAAGAGCGCTGGAATCGATAACGTCATTTATAATTATACATTAGGAAACCAATTGTTAGATTAATGTATTAACGATTGGCAAACGATTGTTTGTTTAAACAAATATAAGTTTAAGTTTAAGTTTGTTCAAAATAAAATTGTCTTAATAGATCATATGAAGATTCACATTCCATTGAGGTATTCTGATATAATTAAAATAAATTTAGTCCAATAAGACTCCTTTCTTAAATTTATCCTGTCTTTAGACTTGCAAGCAGACAATTCAAAAATAGTGATTAGTTATAATCTGAATAATGTGATGAAGTATTTAAATATATGTTTTAATAAATAATTTGGTTGAATTGGTTTAATTCTTATTGATCAGTAAAAGATATTCTTTGTTCTGATTTATCAAAAATTAGTTGATCGATCTTGTTGAGTTGCTTCTTGTCAGTGGTTTAACAATCGATGATATAAAATCAGGTAGGGATTTTGTTGATCTTGGAGGCAAATTGTGACTTTCATCATTGGCATTATCTTCGTCATAATAGTAATCATAATCCTGCTGTTTGCTGTCATTCTTGTTATTTAGATTTGAGTTGAAATTATTGTTATTTTGTTGATTATTATTTATATATAGCTTTTTCTTTAATGATTCTGATCCCAATACTCCACTACTTTCACTGCTGCTACTTAGATCATCCTGTTTATTCATAATAAAAATGTTATTATTTATAAATAGCAAGCTAATAATTAATTATAGGATTTACCATAGAATTGAATAAATCAGATGTTATGGCACAGTTGACTTCTTGTTCTGTCACTGACAATATGAAGTGATCACCCTCTTTCATTGGTAATGTGCCATTCATTGTTGTCCAAGTGTGAGTTTTAATATCTTTTATTGTGATTCTACTTGATGGATTCTTATCTAGTAATCTTTTAAATAGATCAATTAATTCCAATGATATCTCTCTTGGAAAAGTAACTCTAAACAAACAAAAAAATAACACAAGGTTAGATTATTTACATTTAATTGAACTGATATATTTTTAATATTGGTCATACTCTTGGGTTTGAATGATATTGTAGATTGCCAAATAAATTATTTTGATGACAATTGAATGGAGTACATGCAAATATTAAACAATATAAGCTTACACCAATGCCCAAATATCAACAGCTTTTCCAGAAATATTTGTTTGGTCTAATAAAAATAATAATAATCAATACTTAAATAAAAACAAGTTAATCTTCAATCTTTTTACCTTCTTTACATAACTCTGGGGCCAAGAATGCAGGACTTCCAGCAGAGCACTTTAAAATATCACTGTACTCAAAAATATGTGAAACACTAAAGTCCGTTATCTTAACAACTCCATCCTTATTCACCAATAAATTCTCTGGTTTAATATCCCTGTGTATCACTTTTTGCTCATGTACTATATATATTATTTTGTTAATATAAACTGTGATAAATTTAAGAATATTTCAATAGTTACAATATTCTAAACCATAAACAATATCCCTAAAATATTTTCTAGCAAGGTTTTCAGACATGCAGTTACTCTTAACAAGATCAGTTTGTGGACATGATTGATCCTCCTTCGATATACTCCATCACAATATATATACAATCCTCATCGGGATCGTTGATGACCTCGTATAGTCTGACGACGTTGGGGTGGTTCATTTTTTTCATGATAGCAATCTCCTTCATTACCTCCTCATATGCATTTCCATTTGATTTCAATCCAAAGTTCTTCCTACTCTTAAGTTTCAGTTTACTGAATACTTTGATAGCCTGGAGAAATATCCATTAATAAATATCCAACAACTGCTGCTGAGATTCAACTTACATAAAATAAGTTTGTATCTTTGTGATAGCATAAATTTACTTTTCCATAGGATCCAATTCCAAGTCTTCGAACGATGACATAGTCATTAATCATTTTGTGGCCATTGTCGTCTCTACCTGTCTGAGCTCTCATAGTCTCTATTGTATTGCTTCTTGGTCTTGATGGTGGTATTGGATGCATCTCTATATTATTATTGGGGCCAGGTGTATTATTGTTTCCACCAACCTCAAATGAATGTATTGGTGTTTGAGCTGTTATATAGTTATTGTTTACAGATGGATTTGCAGTTGTTGAAGTAGATGTCTTAATTGTTGTATATACAGGTGGAGTGTTATAATTTACAGGTCTTGCCAATATATGTGGCGATGAGAAACTGGTATTGGAGAGATTGGTTGTTGTCGATGTGATAGGGCGAAGCTGCTGTTGCTGTTGCTGTGGGTTGATAAGACATCTACTTTCCGGTGTCTTACTGCCGCCACTGCTGGTAGTGTCATCAAATTTAAACTTGGGCGGCTTTCTAAAATCGAATCTTGTCACAATCCGAGATTTGAAGCCAGACTTGGAGGTAGTCTTTATCTTGATGAATTTGATTTTTATTTTCTCTTTGAACGAGGAGGGACAGTCAGTGTAGATCCCTCCTTCAGTTTTGCTACATAGACACCCCACTTTAGACTCTTTTATCTATAATTATAATTCCCAGCCAATATCCAATAACCAATAACTAATAATAACAACTAGTAGTAACTCAACAAATATATAAAATTCTCTACTATTTACTTGACTTTAACTTTGTTGTATTCTATTGTACTATTATTGTGGTATATCGATATTCAACTACTACTACTACTAATACCACTAATACTATACTGCTAAACTAATACTTCTATTAAAAAACAAAACTACTAATGTTGCAATGCTAACTATGAATCTATTTCTAAAATAATAAAAGGTGCAAATAAATTGGATATTACAATAGCTGTATTTATGTAGTTTGCTTTCTATTATATATTAATAAAGAAATTTATCTTTATTAAATGGGTTATTTACTAAGGTGTGTGTTATTTATATTGTCGGGGTATTAAGGAATGTATTCCTTTAAAAATTCAATTTAAAAATTTAATTAAAAACCAATTAGAGATGACAAACATTCACACACACCTCCATGACACAATGCATTACAACAACAACTATAGTTGTAATAGCACCTCGACTTTAGCAAATCAATTGATATCTAATTTTTCATCACAATATTATTATAAATTAGATAGTTGGTTCACAGCAAAGTAAATAGCGTTGTACAACTAGACTCTTCTGGTTTGATAGTTATAAAGAATATATATGTATATTTGTTACACACATTAATATTTAAACAATCAAATCGAATACATAACGATAATTTTCATAGACACATATCTTGATATATCTTGATAACTATCTCATACAGGTTATGTCAAGTTTGAACTTGGGTAAGTCGAGGCGTAGATGGAACAAGGTAGAATCAATAAACCAACATTCCATTCTATTGTTTGAAAACAACAGATTCATTTTATGGTGGTCAACCACGAAATCATCCCTTGTTTTTTTCAACTTTTTTTAAAAAAACGCAAATTTCCTTCTGGACAAAATGAACAATATATTTCCTTTTTGGAACTAATATAATTTACTTAATCAACAGAATATATTTTGACAAGCATTATAAATACAAACTTAATAATCGTAACAAATATTTAAATATTAAAACAATATAGTAGTAGCAGTAGTATTTCTTTAGATACATAAATAGATTAGTTAAATAGTGAACCAAATATAAATATTTAGAAAAAATGAGTTTATATACAAGATTACTTTCTGAAACAATGATGCCAATTTCTGTCATTCATAGACCACTACCATCGTTTTTGGATGAGGAAAAAGTGTTATCATTGATGGAAACTCTGAAAACCACATATTCAGCATCTGGATCAGATGAAGTACCACCCATAGATGTTCATTATGTTAGAGGAACGAAAAATTCTTCAAACAACTATTATTTATCTTTTGGAGGATGTCATAGATTCGAAGCACATAAAAGATTAGGTTTACCAACAATTAAAGCAAGAATAGTTGAAAGTACACCTGAAAACCATTAAAGTATATTTAGGTAGTTCAACACCAGAGTTTCCATAACATAAATAATAGAAATAATAGAATTACTAATAATATCCTTACATTGTATATTTAAATAAATTTATTTAACATTTTTTTAAAGTTGAATAGTCCAATTCCATAAACTAACGATAATTAACTACTATTATTTTTGTTTTCATTGTTATTATTGTTAATATTATTAATGTTATTATTATCTTCAAGAATGGTATTGTTTTCTTTGATAAGCATCTTATGGAGATCTTCAATGGAAATTCCTTTTGTTTCGGGAACTAGTGTTACAATAAAAATAATACAAAGTCCTGCCATGCTTGCATAGAACCAATAGAGTCCAGAGTGACCCAAGCCTCTAATCAATGGAAGGTATGTGATGTTTGAAAAAATATTTGCTAACCAATTGCAGAATGTGGCTATTGCCATTCCTTTTCCCCTAATCTTATGTGGAAATATTTCCGATGCAATAATGAATGGAATCGATCCAAGGCATATGGAAAAACTAACTTTGAAAAGTATCATAGATGATACTGCTAGAATTGACATGAACTTTGATGGATTTGGAGAGTCATCCCAGAAAGTATATCCTAAAACCACTGCACCAATAATCAAACCAGTAAGTCCAATAAGTAGTAGTGGTTTTCTGCCAAATACATCGATTAACCAAATCGATATTATCAAAACTATAATCTGTGGAAGTGCTATCAGAGCAGTCCATAACACAGCAGAATCATGCTGTAGTCCAGCTTTCATCAATATATCAGTACTATAGTAGATCAGTGAGTTGATACCAACAAGTTGTTGGAATGTACATATTCCAAATCCAATGACAAACACTCTCCAATATTTACTATTCAAGTTATTTCGATTAAATTAATGAACTCTAGATGCTTAAAGTAAATACCTACACTTTAAAGAAGTTTCTCCAGGAAACATTATTATTCTGGTGATCAAGGTCATATTGAATCTTTGAGATGAAAAGATTTACTTCATCTTTAGTTTTTTCAGGATTTATCGTGGAAATAACATTAAATGCTTCCTGCAACCTGTTTTTTGAAAATTAGCCAACGTGGGGACTCCAGGAACCAGTGAGTCAGTATCAACTGCAATACTCCACTTGCTATTCCAATTAAAAAGGTGAATCTCCATCCATTGGAAATTCTAACCAATCCATAAGCTAAAATGAAAAATCATTTATTAATCTTTAATTCCTCAGTAAAATTTCAGATAGCTTACCAACTAATGAAGAAGTTACAACTCCAGATGTAATAGAGATTTGTCGAAACACTCCAACAGATCCTCTTTTTTCTGTGGGTGCTATCTCTGCGATGTAACTAGGAACCACAGAGCTTGCTATACCAGCTCCAAATCCACTTACAAATCTCGCCAGATAGAATATCGGAAGATTTGTTGAAATGCAGCTTAATGTAGTTCCAACGCCAATTATAATATTATTAAATAGTAAAGTATTTTTTTCTTCCTATTCTGTCGATGACAAAGCTACTTGAAAAGCATCCAACCATTCCACCTTTAAATGATAGTTTTTAAATTAATATGGCTATAGGTATCGAGTGTCTGATGAATTGATAATATTACCAACCAATAGCACTGTTACAAAGTTTGATTGTATATCCTTTGTGTAATGATAATCTCTTTCAATACCAACAAAGGTAGGTGCGACAACACCAGTTGCATATCCAAAATAAAAAGTACTCAAAACAGCTATGAATACATTAAAATAGACAGATAAATAACTTTTTTTAGCAACATTCGAGGGTAAAGGTAAAGATTCACCGGATAATGACTTTACAGAAACTATTTCAATTCCTATATCATTTTCAGAGGTATTATTAAGTTTATCTAATTCCAACTCTACAGCCATGACTATTAAATGATATTTATATATATTATGTATTTATTTATATAAATATACAAAGATAACCTCTTTCTTTTTGAAAAGAAAAGATACGAGGTATGATAGATAATCAATATATATTTCATTTCCTCACTATAATATTAATTATCTGTTTATTATTTATTAAAAAAAATTCCAAGTCTACTATTAATTTATGTAAATCTATGCAGGTTGGTATCAATTTACTTTTAGTTAAATAATTATCAAGATATAATAATCTGACAAGCATTTCCAATGAATGCCAAACAAATAACCAACCAACTTATCAACTAATGTGTAATTCTGCAATCATGTAAGAAAATGAGCAAGTATGCTGACACAACAAAAACAACAATAACAACAATAACAACAATAACAACAATAACAACAATAATAATAAATATAATAATAACTTGGATAATATACATATAAACTATCGAATGATGATTTCCACTATCATATAATGTTTCCAACCTGCATACTTCGATTCAATTCACCCACACACATCCAAGAATGTGTTGTCTAATGATAGGTGGTGTGTTTTTGAGTATTACTATTTTTAATTTAATGAAAATGTTCGGTAAGCATGTTCGGTAGTGATTCTTCTTCGCCGAAACAACTCTTTGTTAAAGCTGAAAATCAATTAATTAAACCAAAAAGTGTGAAAGTGTCGTTTGGGATGAAAAAGAACTTAATTCGGGAAGTTCTCATTGTTAAAGAATCAATATAGCTCTTTTATTTTGATGATTTCACTTTAACATGTTGATGGTGTTGTACATCAAATGATTTTGTGGGCCACTTTGATCTCAATCTATAAATAAGCACTTGAAAAATGTAGATTAATAGTATAATTTAATTTAACTTAATTAAGTCGTATAAATAATATTAGTTGTTGTGTTGTATATATATATAAATAAAATGGAATCTAAAATTGGTAAATAATATTGTTGCTTTGGTAACTGGTGCTAACAAAGGTATTGGATACCACATTGCTAGAGAGTTGTTTGAGCGTGGTTATATCGTGTATTTGGGTGCCAGAGACTTGGATAGAGGTAACAAGCAAAGGCTGATATAGTTGCCAACTTGAAAGATAAGAATTGAACTTGATAGCAACTCACTTAGAGTGCTCCAGTTGGATATCGCTAGTCAGACCTCTATTGACAGTGCCGTAGCTTCGCTCACTCATGAAGCCGGCCACCTCGATATACTAATCAACAATGCTGCCATTGCCATTGATCCAAGTGGCGCAGCAACTGCAGAGATAGAAAAAATCAAACAGACTTTTGACGTCAACTTCTACGGTACCGTCAGCTTGACAACAGCGACTACTTCCACTTTTGAGGGCCGGAACCAAGCGTACCATTCTCAATATTTCAAGTGATCTTGGATCGCTTGGCCTCAACGCATTCCCTGAACACATCTACAACAACGCAACATTCTTTGGCCTACCGAGCAAGCAAGACTGCACTGAACGCATTTACTGTGCAGCTTGCAAAAGAATTAAGATCCGAGTCTTTCCGCGTCAACTCAGTCAACCCAGGATTCACCAAGACCGATCTCAATGGCAACCGAGGTACCAAGGATCCAGCCATTCCCGGACGATTCATCGCAGACTTGGCAACTCAAAAGGATGGAGTGACCTCCGCCTTCCTCACCGAAAACGGTATTGTACCATGGTAAACCAAAGAGAGCGTCAAAAGATAATAAAGCAAGATAAAGATGACATTACATGATCCCAAGCTGAGTTATTAATAAATTGTCGTGACAAAGAAGTTCAGTGCATCAAATTTTGATTTTTTTTAATTTTTCTTTTTAACCACATTCCTACCTGCCTGTATGAGTCATTAAGTTTGTAGTGATAATAGGCTGAAGCATCGATTCATCTTTGTCTTTTGTAGATTAGTAATAGTAATTGAGCTACATTAGCAGCAACAACAGCGCAGCGAAGACATGTCACAACGTAAAAATACAAGCAAAGGTACAGGAACTTCATCTGGTGACGACAAGTATACCATCATCTTGCCAACCTACAACGAGTCGGAGAACCTTCCAATCATCATTTGGTTGATCAATGCAGAGTTGGAGAAAAAGTATGTGTCAATGATTATGCCTAACCAATTCAATTAGCACCTGACAATGGTTTGTTTCTAGTTTTGTAGACTATGAAGTTGTTATTGTAGAGGATAACAGTCCAGATGGTACCTTGCAGATTGCACAAACAATTACAAAAGATATTATGGTGAAGACAAGATTAAGATTCTACCAAGACCCGGAAAGATGGGATTGGGATCTGCTTATATGGATGGAATTAAGAAGGCAACTGGTAATTGGATCATCTTGATGGACGCTGATTTATCTCATCATCCAAAGTTCATTCCACAGTTTCATCAAGTAGGTTATTGTTTAGTCAGAAAAGAGATAAGCACAAAATCGACTAGAGAAACAAAGAGATCACAATGATGATGGATATTAACCAAAGTGTTGATCATATCTATATAGTAAACAAAAAGAGGAAAGCTGTGATATTGTTTACAGGAACCAGATATCAATCAGGTGGTGGTGTCTATGGTTGGAATTTCTACAGAAAACTAACAAGTCGTGTTGCCAACTACATTGCTACAGTATTGCTTACACCAGGTGTATCAGATCTCACTGGTTCATTTAGATTGTATAGAAAAGGAGGTGTTTGGAAAAGTTGATTTCTGTAAATAAGTCAAAGGATATGTCTTCCAAATGGAAATGATGGTCAGAGCAAATCAATTTAATTATAAAATCGGTGAAGTATGTAGATCTAGCATCCAAGGAGGAGCCATGGCATATAACCTCACCCAAATCCTCATCATACTAATTATTTTACAACTTCAATCAATCCAATCACTCCAGGTACCAATTACTTTTGTTGATAGAATCTATGGTGTTTCCAACTTGGATTCAGGTGAAATCGTTAGTTATCTCAAAGGTGTTATGAACTTGTTCTTTAGTATTTAAACAGATGTAAATGTTTGAATGATCCAATAGAAACAACACATACAATGCAATAAACAACAATCAATCAAAACTAAACAAATTAATAATGTTGATGATGACAGCAAACAACATCAGATCATACAATTTTGATTGGATCGATTAGATAGACTATCACTTAGAGATGTTAAATTCAAATTAATAGATATGATTGTTTTTGGATTCAGCTCCTAGGAGTGAGGTTGACTGTTGTTAGGTATGACTTTGACGCTGGCCTAAGAAATATGATCTTACCATATTATCAATCCCAAATCCATCTGATGTTTTGTATATATGTATCTGGGCATTGTAGTATGTGTAGGTGTAAAGGAAAGCAAATAATTACAGTCATGGCAAATCATCTAGATAGGTTTACTTCTTACAAACAATTGTATGATTCGATGATATACACATAGAACTAAAAGTTTTTAAAGGAAATTATTTATTTCTCTCATTTTTCAAGATGATGTATATCTTGATATCTAAACATTAAAATCAATTTGATAGATACTTACTAATATATATTCACCTTCATTCTATGATCAATTGAATATCCTCTCACAAATCTACAGATATAATTTTTATTTGAGTGTTACATGTGGACTAATACTCTATCTATCCATTCACCACAAACACATATACACCTAATATTTTTATGTATATAAAGTATAATTACATACAATAACAACAACAATAACAACAACTCAAGTAATAAGATCTAACGATTTAAAATATATGACTAGTCGATTTATTATTGTTTGAAAAGTCACTAATGGTATATACTCTACGTTGATACAATCTATAGGCAAGTATATGATTATTTGATAATCGGCTTGCAATTTAAGACAGTCGTAAGGAGGACTTCTGAATAGTGTTATTTTATTTATAGATGGTAATTAATCATTACACAATCTACTTTATCGTATAACCAATTACATTTTTCTTTAGTGTAAATATATTACTTTAGTATAAATACATCTGTTCCTACTAATATGTGGTTATCACTCGACCTATCTCCATGCACATACTATGCCAGTGGCATTACCCATTGATTTCAAAACTTCTTAATTGTAAGAGTAATAATCTAAATTCTTTTAATTTAATATGGTTTAAATCAACTATGTCCAATCGAATGATGTTGTTATAAATAAACATCATCATCATCATCATCCTCCTTATCATCCTAATCCTCAAAACCAATAACATAACCAAACGAACCCAAGGATAGGATAAGCATATTCATTATTTATTAGATCAATCAAATCGAAACCTTGACAATTAACTTTTATTAGTTATTGCAATAACAACTTATATATATATATTAATATATCTACAAATGAAAATAATAAACAACATTATAGATTACCATATTTTAATAAAATTAATATATATATTTATATTACTGATAAGTGTGATACAATGTGAATCGATAACATATCAAGCAAATATTATAAGTAGTGCCACTGCAACTTTAAATGGTAAACCCCTCATTAAATTTGGACAAGTTCAGTTCAATAGAAAATATCAAATCGAGATGATCAATCGTGAGCGTTTGAAACACAATCTGACCCGTGTTGTCGAGAGCGACTGTGTCAACGCAGCCGCTATGAGCCACTCCAAATATATGGCAGGCATAAATACAGTCACACAAGACAGTCTTGAAGGTGATCTGCTGAGTCTGTTGCTGGCTCATGGCATAAAAGGATTGACGGTTGCAACCGTCAACCTGGGAGGTGGTTATAACTCAGACCAGGAATTTCTCAGAGGCTTTGGCAAACGAAGGAAATACCAACATAGAAAACATGCTGAATCCTGATGTTACTCTCATTGGCTTAGGCATGGTCGAAAGTTCCAAGAACATACCATTCTGGACACAACTCTACACCAATGGAAAATGTACCAAATGAATGGAATCAAAAACAATAATAAAATAGATAGATAGATAGATAGAAAAGTAGATAGTTATGAAATATCCTGATAGATTGAATGATTCATTCATTAAATGCTTCTTTTAATTTACATGTTTCTCTTGTTGTTGTGATGTTGGGTTCCTGTTGTCTATTGTGTGTGCATCATACTTCCACCTGCAGCAAAACCAAATCCTTTTGGACCAAAGTTTTTACCGTAGCATGCCTTGCAGTATGGCTTGTTGTCATTTTCACAAAGATTGGTTGAATCTAAACTCTTTTTGCATGTTGTGCAAACTAAGCAGGCACTATTATGTTCATGTTATTTATTTTCAACCTTTTGTTGTCATTTTGCTACTAAACATACTCTCTCGCCATTTCATTCGATATAGCCTCTGACTAACCAACCAACCAACCAACCAACCAACCAACCAACCAACCAACCTGCTCTCTTTACACTCATGCAATGCCTTCAATACCTACATATGATAATCTTTTCCACCTGGACCTAATTTCTTTTCAGCAGCATAAACACTCTTTGAGCAGAGTGGACATTTTGCTTCAACCAATCAATTAATATCAATATATCAATCACTTAATCACCGTAATAACTTACGTGCACCTCCAAACTTGGACATTATAATGTTTTATACAAATAAATAATAAATAGTGATTAATCAAAGAAATAAAGAAGTTTTATTGATTAGTTGTGTTTGATTGATGGCTGGATTGACTACTGATCAAAAAACAAAAATGTTTTAATTTCAAATAATTTGGAAATGGCTTGCAATTTGAATTCAAATAAGATGAACATTTTTTGTATTCCAGATTTGCATTAGTGTAAGATAGCATGATATAAATCTGAATGAATGAATGAATGAATGTGATTACTTTTATTTGAGGTTATCAAAATCAGTGTTTGTTGATTCTGGCTCCCACTCATCGAGCTCTTCGATATATCTTTTGATGTGAGTTCTGGCCATGTGGACAGAGTCTGGACCTATGAATACATGGGTTGGGGTTCTTTCACCTGTGTAGTTAACAATTTTGACTAGTACATCTGTCAGCTTCTTGGGATCACCACGTTGTTGACGGTGAAACTCCTCTTTATGCTTATTGTAGTGATCATGTGATGAAGCATATGCATCCAGTGATGTCTTTGCTAATTTCATTGATTTGTCATCCAACATCTCACTTCTGAAATAACCTGTATATTGATATTAAATCAAAGTGGCATTAGGATTCTTATTTACACAAGGGTGAATAAGTCATATATACCTGGATGAATGGCAGTTACTCTTACACCAAATGGTTCCATCTCAGTCTGAAATGTTTCAGTGAGCCCAGATAAAGCAAATTTAGAGGCACTGTATGCTCCGATACCTTGAACATGTCCCCAAATGCCAACAAGTGAGCTAACATTAATTACATGTCCCGATCGTTGTTGTCTGAGAATGGGTGCTGTCAAACGCATCACTCTGGCAGCTGCAAAGACATTGATGTCGAACTGATCCTTCAACTCCTCATACGATAGCTCCTCGATGGTACCGCACATGGCAAAACCAGCATTGTTTACAACATAGTCGAGACGACCGAATCTTACAAGCGTAGCGTCGATGGCCTGCTTGACACTCTCATCCGACTTGATGTCTGCCTTCAATGGAAGGAACCGCTCGATTCCACCGGCATAGCCATCGGACTTGACATTAGCTGTCAAAGCATCTACTTCCAATCTCGAGGTACTAGCAACGTGGTAGCCCAACTCAAGCAATCTTTGAACGATTCGAAGCCCAATACCACTGGAGCTACCAGAGACGAACCAAACCTTTTTATCACTACTCGACATAATTACTACTTTGGTAAGTTGATTATTTGTTTTGCAAAATCAATCTTGTGTTCATACTGAGTCCCGAAGTTAGCAGATTTAAATGATTGTGACCGAATAAAAGTTTCAGATTTTCAATTTAATGTTGTAAATCCTACATGGTGTGACATAATTATGATAATCATTTTGATTGAATTTCAATTTATAATATAGTGTGGATGTTCGAACTGGGGCCTACTAGTCTGATTTCGCTTCGATTCATCCTCAGTCATATTTTCTGAATCATAATTGTTATTTATTATAATTATATATTAAATTATTAATAATATATTGAAGAGTTAAAGAAAAGAAATTTATGTAGGAATTTATTCAATCTATATGTTCAACATCTCAGAAACAAAATATTTACAATTAATTGTACTTGTTCAAACCATTTGGAAGTAAGATTCGTCAAAATCAATATCAGGGTATCCTGGCTTGAAAGTGACTGTGATTAATTGTTGTGTTGTTTTGTTAATCACACGAAATACTATTCTGTGGTAGGTATCATTATAAAATCATTCTTCTTGGATACCACCCTAGATATTAAGAAATTGTTTGATCCAAGTGGTGATTGGAGCGAATTCCACTTCATAATGTTTTGGTTCAATAGTATACCATTCATCATAGTTGTAACGATCGACTGAATCATGTTTGAAAAGTGAAAGATTCTTTGTAAGATTCTTTAAATCTTGATATAAAAAGCTGTCATTTGACAATTTGATAATAAAGTTTGTATAAAGTTGACCATCTTTAGAAAAGTTGTTATCATAATAAACAGTTGAGCGGTATGCGATCTTTTCAAACTCGTAAATGATGTGGGTTTTTCCATTGAATTTCAGACTATGTATTCGGGTCGTTGAGTTTCAATTTTTTAAATGAACCAAGCCAAGATTCAAAGATATCAGAAAGTTTATTAAATTTGATTCTCTCAAAGTTATTATTTTATGAGGTCTTGATAGGTTTTCATCGTATAGTATTGTACCAATTCTACTAAGGTTCTTCTTTAACTTTTATCTTTTGGATAAATTTTGTAATAGTCTGTGTAGTCAGGGATATCATATTATTTATTTTATAAAAAACTAATAAAATAATAAACTTTTATGGGAATTGTATTTTTTGAGAAAATAATAAATAAGTGCTGTAAATATATTATTAATGAAGCGAATCTAAATCTTACAAAGCCCAACTGGCCAGCCACAATCATGATAATGTAGTATTTGTAGATTTCAAAAAGAATCGAAAACCCATCAAATTAACAATCCATAACGGCAATATATCCCCTAACTATAATAAAACTATGATCAATTGAAGGAGTTTTGAAAGTTAATTATTTAACATAAATACATTACACATTGACATTCCTTAAATAATATGGTTTTCTTTAAATAATTATTTCCCATTATAGAATATGTTATCTTTTTTAGCATAAACAATTGACAATCAGATTCTGAAAAAAAATATCTGTCATTATGTTTGCATTTTACATTCCTTTGGAAATTTCAATTCTGAAAGAAGTTTCAAAAGAATGCTATTCTTTCTTTTTTTTTCATTTTTTAGGAAAATAGGGGTAATACCCCTATTTTCACTCCAAAAAGCCTACTGATCAATCTTTCATTAAAAAAATCAAATTAGTCAGTTTATTTTATTGATTAATTTGTTGTTGGTGTTGTCATCAACATAGATCATTTTGATCATTTTCTTTGTCTTTACACTTATTCATTAGTCCTCGTTTGTTCTACATTATTGGATTGTGGTCATTAGTAGACTGAAATAACTTGCTGATCAACGACTAATTGCTGGGAGAGTGTAATACAAGTATTTGGCAAACGATAAATGTTCAGAGAGGGAATTGTGGTTGGTTCAGATACACCTATTCTAAATTCAATGGACGACGGTGAAATACAGGTTGGAGAGGTTCAAACCATTGTTGTTATCCGATGACGGAAACAATAATAATGGTACCACCGACCCCTATTTCAATAGTATAAACAGCTACCAGTACGTTCAACACCAGAACAGCCATAATCAAATCATTGGTGATCCAATTCTCGTGAGCAACAACAACAATAACAACAACCACCACAACAATCCCAACAGCAATGTAACTTCTAATCTTCAGTTAGATCGACCTGGCTTCTGTACCTTACAACATCGCTATCGGTATTATTCAACATTGGGAATTTGGATACAACACTGGTGTAATCTCACCTACAATGCCAACCATGCAAACCATTTTCAAGTTTACCACCTCTGAAAAAAGTGCGTTGGTCTCGATTATTTTGGTTGGTGCTATGATTGGATCGCTTTTCAGTGGTGCTTTTGTCGACAGAATCGGAAGAAAGAATACTCTTTTGATTAACAATCTTTTTTATATCACGGGTCCAATGCTGACTGCATTCTCTTACAACTTTGGTATGCTGATGGCTGGACGTATCATTACTGGTTTTTCAGTTGGTATTGCAAGCACTGTCGTGCCCACCTACATCACTGAAATTGCTCCACTTCACATGAGAGGTGCACTTGGTCTGGTAATATGAGTTGTGATCGTCTCTTTAGTTTCTACTATTAACATTGTTTCCAATAGCTTCGTCAGAGCACTATTACTCTAGGTATCATGGTTTCTTCTTTGGTAGCCTATGGAATGATTCACCAAGACAACGGATGGCGTTATACATTTGGAATTGCAACGATTCCTTCAATTTTGCAAATAGCATTTTTCTTTTGGTTCTTGGAGACACCTAGATGGCTTATCTCCAAAAATAGACGTCAACGACGCATTCATAACAATCAAGAGATTGGACAGCTCATTGTCGACGGAGGCAGTAAATTCACAGATCCAAAGAATTAAAAACAATCTTGGCTGAACAACAGGGTTCTGAAGGTTTGGCTCCAACTATTTAAAAAGTATGGTAGCGCAGTAGTACAGTGACTGAAAAGGATGGTTTTAAATTGACTGAATTTATTATCATAGGAAATATATTAGAGTTTATTTCATTGGATTTGGATTGAGTATGTTCCAACAATTTGTTGGAATCAATGTTGTTATTTATAATAGTACAGCCATTTTGGAAGAAGCAGGATTCGTTAAGCAGACAGCGGTACTCATTTCAGCATTGGTCGGAATTCCACAATTGATCATGTTGCTCATCAGTGTGTGGTTAATTGATCGATTTGGACGTAGACCATTGCTATTTGTCGGACTTCTTGGTCAAATTGTTGGTCTAGCCGTCCTGGGTGGTGCATTCTGGGGAATTCATGGAGACCACACCTCGGACACACGTGGCTGGATGGCCGTCTCTGGTATGGTCTTTTTTCAAGCTGATGTTCTCCGTTGGACTCGGACCGATTCCTCTTATCATTGCATCAGAAATTTACCCATCGAAAATTCGTGGAAAAGCAGTATCGATTGCATCAATGCTGAACTGGCTTGCCAACTTCATCGTGAATATATCATTCCTTGACCTCTCCAATGCAATTGGACAAGCCGCCATCTACTGGCTGTTCGGCGGAGTATCATTCCTCTGTTTTATTTTTGTATATTTCTTTGTACCTGAAACCAAGGGAGTTTCCATTGAAGAGCTTTCCAAACGATTGGTAAAAGACTAAACTTCACCCAAAGTTTCTTCATAAATTATATATATATATATATATATATCAAAACACCACCACCAGAATCCCAACCCAACTTATCACTTACTTACACACTCACTCGCTCATTCAAAATGCAAAGTTCAGTTTTAAAGATGCAACTTTTCATCGTCTCACACCACTCTGCTTGATGTCGTGGTCCGACGCAACCCCCCTATGCCAAAAATAACCTAAAAATTATTTAAATAATAAATCTATTACCAACATTTACAAAATTGTTTATAAAAAACAAAACACGATCATTGAAAAATCAAGAATTTATTTTAGTTTAAATATTTTGGATTTTTTCTTTTAAATATTTTGAATAGGTTAGATGGTTTTCATCTTTCAACCAACCAATAGAGCCAAAAACAAAAAATAATGATTAGTTTTTTTGATTTTTTGCTCAAACCCACAAAAAATAGTAAAAAAATGATTTGAGCTAGGTCCACACAAATGTCTGGCAGTTAACTGGCTGAAAATTTTCTCATTTTTATGCTACCAATAATGTTTGAAATCTAAAAACTCTACCTTTTATTCACACATTCTCTGCAAAACAAACAAACAAATATTAACTTAAAACTGTACCAATACAAGTAATATTAATAATAATAATATAATAATAATATTATCAATATCAAACCCGCACACTCACACCACCACCCACACATTGATATTATCTTATCATACAATAAATAATATATAATAATAATAATATAAAGACAGACAGATAGTATTGTTTGCTCATATGTGTGATCACCCACTACTCCACTCACTATCATTAAATCTACTGGACTTTGACTTGGGTTAACATTGATATCAAACAACAACATCACAACAACAACAACAACATCAACAACAAACATAAACGCAATAACAAAAATTGTCAACATATCTATCATATTATTATTAACAGCACTCACTGACTGTTGTCTTATTTATACTTATTTCTTTATTAGTATAAATCAAGAAGAAGTAGTATTTATTGAAGGCAGCAGCAGCTGATTTAATATTAACCTATTGTTTCAGAGATTGTCAAGTTTATTTGTGTTGTTTGTTTTTAATCAATTTCATTCATTCACTCATTAACCACTATCATTTATTTATTGTATCACCACGAACATTTTTACTATTACTTTACCCACTCACTCATATATCCAACCGAACAATTAACCATTGCCGTTTTTAGATATTTAGAGAGAGATATACTGATAGTCAAAGATAATAAATAGTTAGTTTGTAACATCAACATTTTTTTATTTATTTATAAAAAATTAATTATAATATCGTTATAATTATTATTATTATTTATAACAATTTCTATTACTATACTTTTTTGTTTGTATCACTACAATTGTTGTTTAACTTATTTTACAAATAAATAGATTTATCAATTAATTTATTGTACAAATTATATTGTATCATTTTATATTATAATATTGCAGATTGATTGATTAATTTCTAAAATATATAATATAATCATATATATACCTTACCATACTGTACCAAATTAAAACATGGATTTAGTTTTAATGGATATCGAACAATCATCCAACCAACAAGGTAAGTGAATTAATATGTTTTTCCAAATGGAAAAACAATATATGGAAATTCTTTTTAAAACTAACTGATTCCTTTCATTAAATTAGATGGATTATCTCTATTAGATTCATTGTCGTACGATGCACTATTAAATATTTTGATATGGTTAGAACCTGAGAATCTCATTAAATTTGGAATGTTGTCAAAAGAATGTTATGCTATTTCCTGTAGTGATTATTTGTGGAGAAGATTCTATTCATCTTATCAATCCAAGTTCGAACTCTCTTTCAAAATCCCAGCAAAACCTCTTCCAAAAGTAAATGCCAAATTAAATTATTTGACTGGTAAGTTGAAGATAAACATCCAGAGGAAAAACTGATCTTAATAATAATTTGAAATGTCCTTTAGAATCTAAAAAAGTTGATGCTCTTTCTCAGTATGTTGGACTATGGAGTGAACAGTGGTGTGATGTGGATGTTGTATGCTCGACTAAAATCAGTTATGATGGTGAGAAGATTTCCGTTTCTTACACTAAGAACAAATTTACTGCTGAATTTGTTGATTTCGATGGAATTACTCTGAGATTCAAGTTGTCGGGCGGTGATTCTGGATGGTCGTTTATATATAGTCTCAAGATTGCCAGTCGTGGTAAACTCACTCTAAATGTCTTTAGAATTCATGACGAAATGTCATTTAACGGCATTTTCAAATTGTTCGATGAAGCAAATAGCTTAACTGGTGTAGACCCAGCTCCACTTAGAATGTACTACACACCCAACAGTTCTATGGTGAATAGTTCCGACAACCAAATGATGATCGATGTAGAATCAGAAGCTAGCAACGAGGAAATGTCAACTTTGGACGGAAATATGGAATCTTTTCAAAATCTAACCCAGAGACAAGCCGCATTCTAAATAAGGAGAATTCCGACTCCACCGGTGTGATATTATATTATATTTAATTAATGCTATAATAATATTTGTAAAAATACTACTTGCGATAATATAACTAACTTAAGCGATACATTTAAATATTTATTTGGTTAACTCATATATTTTTTACAATCAGATAATAATTTAAATAAAGTTATTTAAATATTTAAGATTTAACAAAATATTTATAGTACTCATTTCTTTATTTCTTTTTTGGAGCAAAAAAACGATGTGATTGTGGTTTGTTTGGTTGGTGAATCGGATTTGGCAGTTGCTGCTGCTTTTTTGCTGCTTGCTTTATCTTTGGCGGTTGGCTTTGTGGGTGATTTCTTAGGGGCCGCTGTTTTTGTAGTTTCATTATCTGAATCTTTGCCCTCTTCCAAATCATCTTTTGCTTTACTCGATTTCTTTGGTGATTTGGACTTCTTTTTATCTTCAACCTTACTATTGGTCTTTGAAGATTCGCCAGTTTTTTGTTTCTTTAATGGCTTTGACACTTCCTCTTCTTCCTCTTCCTCATCTGCATCTTCTTCCTCATCTTTTCTCTTTGTTTTAGCTTTTTCCAACTTCTTTTTGTCTTCTTTTGCTTTCTTTTCTTTCTCTTTCAGATCCTTCTCTTTCTTCTCTTGTTCCTTCTTTTCTTGTTCCTTTTTCTCTTTTTCTTTCTTCTCTTTTTCTAATTCTAGCTGCTTTGCTTTCTCTTGATCTTTCTTCTCCTTCTCTTTCTTTTCTTTCTCTTTCTTTTCCTTTTCTTCCTTTAGTTTCTTTGCTTTCTCCTGCTCTTCTTTTTCCTTTTGAGCCTTTTTCTTCTGTCTCTTTCTGTTTCTTCTTTTCTAAAGCTGTTTTTTCCTCTTCATCATCAGAATCCATTACAAGTGGTCTCTTCTTTCCAGTCTTTTGAGATGATACTTCTTCATCGCTATCTTCTATTGTTTTCTTGTTCTTCATGATTCTGCTGAATGAAGGCATCTCCTCTTCGCTATTGCTTTCATCTCCAAATGGATCATCGCTGTCATCTTCAGAATCTGATGATTTCGATTTTTGTTTAGTCACCTGCTTGGGAGCCGCAACTGTTTTTTTGGGAGATGTCTTCTTTGTCGTAGTAGTGGTTGTTGTGGTAGTAACCTTCTTTGGGGTAGTTGCGAAAATGGAGGTAGTTGTCTTTTCCTGAGCAGCTTTCTCTTCCTTTCTCTGTTGTTCGTATTTGGCAAAAGGATCATCTTTTTTGACACCAGTTGGTGCTTTGGTGAAAAAGTCTTTGAGACCAGCATTTGGTTTGGCAGTTGTTGTAGTTGGAGTAGTTGAAGCAGCAGTGGCGGGGGCTGCGCTGGTAGTAGTAGTAGTAGTAGCTGGTGCTATAACATTCTTCTTCTCATTTTTAAAAGGAGTTGGGTTGACGGAGATAGGCAAAGATCGGTGTAATTCTCTTTTCTTAAAACTATCAGAGGAAACAGGTGGTTTACTATGTATGTTTATCGTTAATACCATTCATTCAGCGATCACGTGCGATTGTTGCAACACTTACAAATCGAAATACTCTGCATCTAGTGCTCTAATATTTTGATATTTCTCCTTCACGTCCGATATGTATAATGTGACGGTATTGGTAGGATCAGATACCTGAGCATCTTTAGACAAACTATAAACATGAACTGAGTTTACTGATAGAAACTTTTCTTTAATATCTAGATTTAAGTAATATAATATAAGTTAGTAAACATGGCACAAACTTTATTTAAAAGATATAATGTGAGGTATCACAACTGCCATTAGTGAATGAATGAATGATTTACCTTCGAGTTGTTTATTATTTACTAAATGATATGATAGTACAGCACTGTCTTTAGGTATACCTGATATCATATACAAAGGTATATATCTATCTGAATTTGATTTATATATACAATATAATATTCTATATGTTCATTATATATATGGTTAGATATTAATATAAAAAAGGAAGGTTTTCTAATTAGACAATTACTCTTTAGAAATATTAGGATTTATCTTGTATTTATTTGATAGCCATCTATAGTTTATAGATTGTCCACTGTTTAGGATTGAATTGATTTGCTCCAATAAAGTATCACTATCGATATCTTTATTATTATTACTATTGTATGAATCAGTCATCATTCTTATTATTATTATTATTAATATCAAAATCAATACAGCTGTATAAACAACTTTGGTATTAATGCAATAAATGATATAGATCTCTTAATAATCTATCTATCTGTTGTAGTGGAGTGTCTGACAAGTTTGAATTTCAACTATAAAAATTTAAAAAAAGGAGGGAACAATACTTGGAATTGGATATTAGTTGATCCCTTGCAAAGTTCAATAATGAATAAAGTTCATCAATTCAAATGAATGCCAACGAATTGACTTATTTGGGAATGAGAATTAAAGACAATGATTCATCATCACCATTTCTAGTTGTAGTGATTATTCTTATCACAATGACATTCATATAATAGTAGATTGGTATGTATAAACGTATTAGATTGTCTCAAGCAACCTATAGGGTTGCAAACTGGGATCCTGCAAATCCATCAAAAATCTCTGTTGAATAAAGTCTTATAATCTATGCTGTGGAAGGAAGATCATCGACAATGATTACTATAATCTACTTTTCAAACTATTCTAACATCATGAATCTGACCAATATTAAATTTAGATTATTCTATTGTAATGACAAATGAATCTAGATTGTTTGGCTGTGTGAGCCATTCCTCAAAGCAACAACACAAACCGTAGGCAACACAAATACTTTTATGAATAGGGTCTTTTGGACCTCCTAGATATATTAGATCCAACATTGTCCCTGACATTTGCAAATGTGTGGTTGGGTCAATGTGCTACCTTATACTGAAATTACATTTAGATTTTAGAACAAACCAATTTATTTTTAATGCAAGTGGGTTACCGTGTTGTTGTAGGTCCAAATCCAACCAGAAAAAAAACAACAGTTCCACACCACCGTTTTCCCAATTGCAAATTTGAATTGAGATGAAATACTTTGAGTTGGACCAACAAAAAATGAAAAATTTGGACAACCAAATTAAAAGCTGCAGATGTTTCCATTTATGGAAGGTATAGACGCCACAGGCCAAAAAACTCATGAATCTTGGTCGCATCTCTCAGATTCACATTAAATGGAGAGGTTTCATGGTCAGAATCTTCGAGATACCAAGATTCATCTGTCAAACAAGTAAATAATCTTTCTGAGAATAGTAATGAACTATTTTGGTGATCATAATATCATCCATGTATCATGTACACAAACTAGTGCTAAACAATCATATCTCTTTATTTAAGGACTCACTGTCAATCAAGAACATTCATGACAAACATCGATCCATTCAAATACAATAGATAAATAATACTATCTACTTAATTTGTAACATATATAATATAAGTTTCCAACTTTATTTATTATTCTTATGTTCTTCTCCAATACAAGCTTGGTGAAGAACTTTAGTATTCAATAAATAATAACAAAACTAACATTTGAAATACATCAATACAACTACAAACAGTACTTATAAATCTAAGATATTAAATATTTAATTACAACTAAATAGAAATAATAAAAATAATAGTAATAATATTAATAATAATTATTTGTTTTCAAATATTCCTTTCCATATTTTACTTTAATTCCATATTAACTAATAACTATCTAATTGGTAAATACCAAATCCATTTAAATATTATAATATTGAATTACAACAAGTAATTGTTACTTATACTTAAATTATTATTCTTTATCAAAATTGTTGAATCAACTATATTTATATAAATATATATTTATGTATTAAAGAAGTATGTCATCTGTAGATTACTCTGAAAAAAATAATTATACATTTTCCAATAATAATGATAGATCCAACAATGAAGATGAAGATGATATTGGATGTTCAAAATTATTGGAGGATGTAAATATGGTAGAGATCAATGATATTTCATCATGTCCTGAACTTCCTAATAGTCCATTCTTAAATTCTCCTTTGCCATCCTTCGAAAGTCTTGAGAATCCAAAGAATGACTTTGACCAAGAGAGGACCAAAACCATATTAAAAGCAAGGAAACATGCTTTTTGTATATATAGAATTGTAATATATTTGAATTCGATGCTCAACTCATCTGCCGAGGAGTTCAACCTGTGGTTGGGTGAAGAACACGTCTTACTCATCAATGCAATGATTCTGGGGTATGGTTCAGTATACTTTCATCTCTCCAACTTCATCAATAGCTGCTCAATCGATCTGTCCATTCCTCAGACCACAATCAACCACCATAACATCAAATGTGACCAGAGATCCACCGCTATTGTAAATTCCATTCATGATTTTCTATTGGTATGGCAAGATGAATTCAACTTTGAACAGCAAACATCGGTGCTAGATGTCATGCAGCGCATCATCCGCCATTATAATGAAGAGTCTCCACTGTTTCCAGTGCAATTGAATGAGACCGTGGAAGAGCTACTAGTTTCCAGAGGACTGGATGAGGCCGTCAACCGAGACATATGTCAAAACTCATCCAGCTCTCTCTCCAATGTCGAAGACGAAATCTTTCTGAATCAACTCAAAGACCACCAGAGGAAGCAACAACAGAATCGCCTATATTACTTCCAACACATCAGAGATAAATCGATCGAAAACAATCCACCACTTCTCAACTTTAGAAAGAACAATTGTTTCGATGAAATGATCGTGTTCCTCAACGAAACCATTATGAACGAAGCAAACAGCGCCATCGAGACAGTCGGCAAACTGACGACACTCCTCAGACAAAAGTCCGATGGATTGCTCGTCTATGGCAGTGTTCGCGGACTCTTCAAGATCTTCCAGTCGAAATTCAAGCAACTGCTCTCCGACGACAAGAAACGACTTGTCAAAATCTACAAACAGATGTACCACAACATGTATCCTTACCGCTTCGCCAAGACAACTACCACCATCCAGCTGGAGCGCTTCAAGGACTACCTGAAACAACAACTAGAATCGCAGTATAAATACTATATATCATTGCCAATACAATGTAAATCGTCATACTCCACACTGCAGTATCTCAATGAAATCATCAATATCCTCGCGACCCTGAACAGCAGGCCCGAAGACTGTGAAACAACAGACCAACGACAACCACAGACAACAGAAATACCAACGAACTCACTGGACCAATCTGACTTTTACACCACACTAATGCAGCTTTATCTTGTTATAAATAATACCAATTAAAGTATAAATAAACAAATTAGAAATCGAGACTTTCTTTACCCAAATTGTTACACCTTGCAAAAATAGTGTTACCTTTATAGTTTCAAAGAATTTATAAAAAATCTTCCTTTTTGCTTTTGATGAAATTCACTTATTTAATTTAAAATTGGTTTAACTAAAAAATTGTATAATTATTTATTTATTTTATCATTGGTTAAAAAATACTTAGTAAATTATTAGTATTTAAAAATGTATGCAAATAGAATTGCAACTTCTTGTAAAGTACTAAAAAGGACAACTACCAATAGTCGTAGTAGAAACACTGCTCATTTTTGTCAATGGTAGTACGAGTACAACTAGCTACGGTCAACAACAACACTCGCAATTTAGTATCCAAACATCAAATGCTTCTAATGATATTAATAAACATCATTTAAGATCATTTACCTCATCATCATCGTCATCGAACAATAACAATAGTAATAACAATAATAGTAATAATAATAATGATAACTTTAGAAACAATGATAAAAAATTTAAATTACCAATGTTGGCTGGTGGTTTATGTATTTTGGTTGCTGCTGGTGGAATAACTGTGCTCTACTTGGATTCGAATGAGAAAAAGGAAATAGTTGCTAAACCACTGACAACTATTAAGAAATCAGGAGATAAAGAGAGAATTGTAGTGTTAGGAACTGGTTGGGCATCACTTGCATTCATCAATAATGTCGATCTAGACAAATATGAGGTCATCGTTGTATCTCCAAGAAATGTAAATACAATCTATCTCTAGGAAGAGGAGGGAATGCATGGCTGTCAATAGTGTATTCTAATGATTTTACTTTAGTATTTCTTATTTACACCAATGCTTACAGCGGCAACAGTTGGATCGGTCGAAGTCCGAAGCATTACAGAACCAATCCGAAGAATTTTGAAAAGACTAGCCAAGTCCTCTTCTCAGTTTATTGAAGCAGAGTGTATCGACATCGTTCATAGTGATAACTATATTATTATAAAGGACGCCAGTGATGACTATCCAGGATTAACTAGTCCAGTTCCTAATGTCCAGATACCATATGATAAACTGGTTATCGCCATTGGTAGTATGCCTAATACGATGGGCACCAAAGGTGTTATGGAAAACTGTCTCTTCTTAAAAGAAGCTGGCGATGCAAGAAAGATTCGTACAAAGATCATGGATTGCTTTGAAAGAGCAAAACTATCCTGGATTGTCAGAAACTGAAGTTAAGAATTCTCTTCATTTCATAATAGTAGGTGCTGGTCCCACGGGTGTCGAAGCTGCTGGAGAGATCTACGATTATATTTATGATGACTTGGCTAAAATATTCCCCAAGGAACTCATTTCAAAGTGCCAAATCTCCTTGATCCAGTCTGCAGAGCATCTTTTGAATACATATGACAAGAAAATCATTGACTTCACTGAAAAGGAATTCCAGAGATCAAATATCAATGCATTATTCAGCTCCAGAGTAACTGAAGTCCAACCCAGAAAAATCGTTGTAGTTAGTAAGATTGACAAGCGTTCCTATGAAATTCCATTTGGTATGGCTTTGTGGTGCACTGGTGTGGGTCCCCGTCCCCTCACCCAGAAATTCTGTGACTCCATCCCAGAGCAATCGAATAATCGTGCTATTTCTACGGATGTATATCTCAGAGCTGCAGGTGTGCCACAGAAGAATGTCTATGCCATTGGTGATTGCTCAACAGTTACCCAACAAAAACTGTTGGACCATCTACAAGAAATGTTTAAGGAAGCCGATGAAAACAACGATAATAAGCTCAGCATCGACGAACTTATGCACTTAGTCAAGAATAATATTAAGATATATCCACAACTAGAGCCATTCATCAGTCGTTTGCCACAGGAGTTTGCTGAGTTTGATGTTAATAAGGATAACTATCTCCAGTTCGAAGAATTCAAACATCTTATTGAAAAGATTGACTCCAACTTGACAACACTCCCAGCCACAGCACAGGTAGCCAACCAAATGGGAATTTACTTGGCCAAGACCATGAATTCATTTAAAGGTGACCAATCTAAGGTGAATCAAGACTATCAAGATCATAAGATTCAACCATTCAAATATAAACACCTAGGTTCATTTGCCTACATTGGTCACCATAATGCAGTTGCCGATATTCCAGGAAAGTTCTCTGGAGGTGGATTTGGTGTATGGTGGGCATGGAGAGCTATATATCTTGAAAAACAGTTCAGTTTTAAAAACAAACTCTTAGTATCACTAGATTGGTCTAAAACCATTCTATTCGGAAGAGATATTTCAAGACTATAAACATAATTAAGTAAAAGCAAAAAAAATATTCCATTTCAGACAGGAATTAATGATTCTTTTAAATAAATTGTACAATTAATAGACACCAAATTCTTTCTTTAGAACGAAAGTTTGGCCAAAGTAATTACCAAACGGACAGCACCCACGCCCATTGATAGTTTGTGGCAAATTTAATATTGATTAACAAAATCTTGATATTTATCACAAATGGAAATTTCTGAATATTCATCATCACTGAAAATATAATCTTCGGGATTCTTGTAGTGCTTCGATGAGATTGAAGTGTTACCATATAATTAGACAACTAAATTAGAATCAATGTTTATCACATTCTTCACAGCTCCAAAATTTTTTTTGAGCGGTTTGTGATGAGTTTAGAGTGTAACCATTTTGTGTTTGATGTGTTACTTTGATAGTTAAAAATTTAGCGGGTGTATTTAAAAAATAAAGAAACAAGAATTCTTGTTTTATTTGTTTGGAATTTACTTTTGATATTTTAATGTTTAACTACACTGGCATCTTCTCTAGTTGTTGTAAGATTTGACTGAAAGATGGTCTTAATGATGGTTCGTGATTCCAACATGATTGGATAAGTTGGTGCAGTTGAGGTGGCCACGATGATGGAATCGTAGGTCTGAGTCCTTTGGAAGAAACAGCCAATGCTAATTGTACTGAGTCCAATCCGGAATATGGTAATTCACCTGTACCCAACTCCCATAGAATGATACCAAATGCATAGACATCTACTTTCTCTGTATAGTCGTCGCCAACTAAGAGCTCAGGAGCCATCCAAATGGGTGATCCAATTGACTTGGTCATTGCGGTTGACTTGGTTTTCAAACGAGACAAACCAAAATCACAAATCTTGACATTCATGTTGTCATCCAAGAGAAGATTGAGTGACTTGATGTCTCTGTGTATGACATTTGATAAATGGAGATAGTTCATTCCTTGTGCGATTTGGATGGCCAACTTTTTGTAGAGCGGCATATTCATTCTGATCTTTTTGGAATGAAGTATGTCATATAGCGATCCACCATTGAGAAACTCTGTTACAAAACAAAGATTTGGCGGCTGAGTGCAGGCAGCCATCAGCAAAAACAATGTTGGGGTGTCTCAGTTTACTTAAAATAGTTAATTCTTTTCTGAATTCGTCCAAAACTTGATTTGTAACGTCTTCATTAATCTTGATTTGTTTAATAGCCACTGTACTTCCTCTCCATGTTCCTTTATAAACGACACCAAATGTACCTTCACCAAGCTTATTCTGTATGTTCAATTCTGAAAATTGTATTTCAATATCGGAAAAAGCTGATTGTTGACTATAATTTTAAAAAGTTGTTAATATTGATCTATTTACCTAAATGACAGTTTGGTGATTCGTCGTCGTATAACATACATATTTGGATTTAAAATTGTATTATTTCCACTTGTTTTTAATATATTACCACCATTGTTATTGTTATTATTATTGGCTGGAATTAAAATATTATTATTATTATTATAGTTATTAAAATTATTGTTGTTCTGGTTATTATTAAAATTGTTTTGGTTGGCGAAATTGTTGTTTTGAGGTGACAGCTGGTAGTTGAAATTATAGTTGGCGAAATTGTTTTGATTATTATTTTGGTTGTTAAAGTTGTTTTGATTATTAAAATTCTGATTGACTACATTAAAGTTATTTTGGTTGTTGTTGTTGTTATTGTTAAAGTTTTGATTTACATGGTTGTTATAGTTAATTTGGTTATTCTGTTGCTGCTGCTGTTGTTGCTGCTGTTGCTGTTGATTATTAAAGTTATTTTGATTGTTATTATTATTGTAGTTCTGATTATTATAGTTTTGATAGTTGAAATTTTGATTTTGTTGCTGTTGTGGTTGTGGATTGTAATTAAAATTGCTTGGTGGTTTGGTATCAAAAAATAAATCGGCATGTTCAAAATCGTCTACATCTTGAGCAAAAGTAGGTTGTGGTTCTATTGTTGGTGATTGTTGTAATTTCTAAAATAATATGTAGAATTGACAACAACAATTAGTAGCTGACTTCTTGTGATAATATTTATGAATGCTTCGACTTACATAAAGATTTTCGAAAGGTATAATATTTAAACCAATAAATTGTACAAATTCGTGAAAAGGCAAAGTAGTAGATGGTAGTTTTGATCGATCTGCACCAAATAGTGCCAGTTTTTGAGTAGGTACGCCACCTGTCTTGTCTTTTACAGAGTTGAAGACTTCGATCATGTAGAGTGCTTGATTTGGTGTAAATTTACGTCCTGTTGTTGGGTTGGATGTTTGTGGGAGCATAGCTTTACAGTGCGAGTATGAAACTATCAGTTGTTGAATGGAAAGTGGTGAAGTGTTTGGTTGTTGGAGGTTTGGGACGGCGCCTGGGTAGAGCAATCCAATCGAAAAGAGAAATTGTGAAGTAGGTGGTGTCGATGTTGGGAAATCAAGGTAATATATTGGATCAACTGTTGAAAGGTTGTGATTACACCCTTGCCGTCAGCATCTACCATATTAAAGTGATGATATATCAGATAGATCTCCTCCCAAGTCAAATCCTCGAGGTTTCCAAGTCTCCGGCGACGGGTAAGACTGCTGTTGCTGTGGCGGCTGCTACTGCAGCAGCTGTAATACTGGCATCCGATGAGCTGTTGCGCTGATGCTGAATGCGATTATGTAGTGGATTCTTTTGCTGAAAGGGTGGGGTTTTATGAGTAGGCTGTGACGGAGGAAGTGGTTGGTTCTGTTGCTGTTGCACCAGCAATGCAGCAGGTGACAGGTTATTTGGTGAAGAGTTTGATCGTTGAATTGTGATGGCTGATGCTGTTGTTGCTGGAGATGATGGTGGTGAAATCCAATATTAGGTGAGAGTGATCCATTCATTACACCTCCTCCTGCACCACCACCACCAATATTTCCACCCAATCGGTGCATTCTGTGTGTATCCAATGCCACCTCCGCCACCAGCTGCTATTACAGAAGTAGGAGAACCGAGAAAACCATTCTGATAGCTTTGATAGTATCCTCCTTGCATCTTTCAAATCTATCTATCTGCTGCTAACAATGCTTTCTATTATATATATCTATATTATACTACAATCACTGAAAAACTGATGCTACTATTAATATTAATAATTGTGGGTTTTGTACTAACTAATTATTATTATTATTATTATTATTATTATTATTATTATTATTGTTTGATATTCGTGTGTAAATTTAAATTTAAAACCAACCAAATAACAACAAACATATATTTGGTTTTTGATGAATATTTTTTTGTTTTTGTTTTTTTAAGAATAAAATTCTTGAAACGAGTGTTGAGTAAAAGTGTGCTGGTTAGATTCGTAAATTCGGTACCAAGATCCAAACGTATGGGTTCTAAAAACAAATTTCGAAAACTCTTTGCAAAATACTGCTTTTCCTTTGGTCTGTTTGTCTGATTAGTAAAATGGTTCTGCCCTGCAAACTAAACTAACCTATTTATATTATTTATGACATAATCAATATTAGTTTTTGAATTTTATAATTGTTATAAATATAGATTTGATTAAATAGGGTGATGCTGGTGATGATGATGGAATGATTTCAGAATGAAGATGTGCAGTCTCCAAAAATTAATTATTATTAAATAATGATCTTAAATAATCGACTGTTTCTTGGTATCTTTTATAAGTGAATACTGAAATAAACTAAATTTAATATAAAATTTTGGTTGCCTGAATTGGCCTGTTTGTTGAAATGAATTTGAGTTTGAATTTGATTTGATTATTTGATATGATGAATAATAAATAGGCTTGAAGTTGGACAACTACCTATTTTGGAGGAATATACCTTTTAAATAAATTAGTTTTAAAACCAATTTTACTTTTATAATTACTAAAGTAACTAATTAAAATTAATTTGATAGTTATCATCAAATGACAAAATGGTAGGTATCCTAGAACATAGAATTATATTGTGGTTTTAATAGGAACGCAAATAAACTAACAAATTAATAATACGACTAAACTACTGGTTTCAAATTTAATTAATTGTTATTTATTTTTCGATGATAATAAGATTGGTTGGTTTGATTTGATTTGAATTCCACCATCAATCAGTCAAACAAACAAACAATCAATCAATTAATCAATCATCAGTAGTCCACTATTTTTTTTTAATTTTGTTTTGTATTATTATTATTATTACTATTACTATGTAATATATCTAATTACTTTTTCATCAACAAAAAATGTAACAGCCTACTGCTATATTATTATTATTATCACAATAATATCAATAAAAGAATATTGTTGCTGTTGCTGTTGTAGCTGCTGCTGCTGCTATACATATAAAATTTAATAATACTAATAATAATAAAGATATAATTTCAATATATGTTAATAAAAAACAAAAATAATAATAATAATAATAATGCCTAATTCAAACTACATATAAATTGATCACCAACTAATCAAAGTTGGTGTGGATTTTGAATGCTGTTAAATCAGATGGTGAGATGGTGATGGGGGAGATAGAGACTGAAAGACAACCTGCAAAACAAATTTCACAATTTAAATTAAGGTGTGAAAATGAATACAAACCACATCTTTCAAAAATAAATAAATAAATAAATAAATAAATAAATAAATAAATAAATAAATACAAAAACCTGCTGAGATTCGCACTAGTTTGAGAATTCGATACTGACTGCTATTCTGGCTATAAAATATTAATTCAAAATAGGCTTATTTATAACATAAACAACAACAACATTGATTTATATTATATTATAGCGTGATGATGCTGCTTGGCTTAATAATGACAACAACCAACAGCCAATGTTATAAAAAAAACAACAATAGCAAATGACCAATAAAAATTGTGTGAAATTTAATTCTGTCTATCAAAAAGGAATTACTGTTGGATTTCAATAGAGCCGTGCTGAATAATGAATGAATGAATAGTGAATGAGTGTGAAATTGAGAGTAGTGTGAGTGTGAGTGTGAATGTGAATGTAAGGAGTGTGTATGTATTCAATCCAATACCAATACAACAAGCCATTGAAAGCCAACACAAAATACACTCAATCCAATGCCAATAACAACACCAACACCAATTAATATTCCCACATTCATTCTAACATTCATTTGCATATAAAAATAGGAGTAGAGTTGTCGTTTCCTATTATTTTTATTATTATTATTATATTATTATTAATATTGTTATTGTTGGTGCTTAATTAATTATAAGGTGTTTATTTCATTATCAGCAAACAAATAAATAAACACAAATGTAAGGTAATATGGTGTGTATCTTATCCAACTACAATGGATTGATAATCAATATTATGTGTTGAGTGTGGGTGTGTGGATGTGCTTAATATGATATTGTATAATGATGATATTTTAGATTAGTTAGCAACCTCACCACAATCAACCCTATAATTATCTCTATCCTTCCGTTTGATTGTCAGTCAATGACTATCTGTCAATCTCTCGATCTCCACAACAAAGAATGGTAGATATCTTCAATGGTAAGGTATCCATCCATCCATCTATTTATTTTCTGTCTATCCATCGGTTTAAAGCGATGATTCAATGTTTATTCTTCTTAATCCAACATGCCTTATTTGACCTAACTCCAATTGATATAAGAAATGCAATATGTTTTTAAAACACTCAGAAAAGCAATAACTGGTTTTTCTTAAGAGTGGTGAATAGTTATCAATCCGTTATAAGTACTTATACTCTTCCAAGGAATATTAGAAACAACAATAACAACTACTACACCACCAAACAATCATCATCAATAGCACCTTAATTTAATACAATCACTATCCAATCAATTTCATGTGAATTCTCTGATTGTCTTTGAAGATCAAGGCAAGTGGTGATAAATTAGAAGTGAAGTGAAAGGAAGGTGAAAATGGACAATGAACTTTAGCACGTTGAGTGAAAATTGTTGTGGCACTATTTAGTGAATGCTTTTTATTGTTGGGCGAAAAGGTACAATGACGACCATCGGAATTTCAAATACAACAACAGCCTAAATACAATTTCTATCAATATCAATCTTTACACTAAGCTAAATGAACTAAATTAACTGCATTAACTATCGTAACTCTTATCCTTCTGTCTTTCTCCTGTTTTATGCTATCCAATCTTTGTATTCTATTGTTTAAATCAGTTTAATTAGATTATAAAGTGGAGTGGATGTTTTTAATAAGGTTGATTTCAAAGTTGTTTGGTTGTTGGGTTGATGACTTGCTATTTTTTAGAAAAAATTAAAAATAAAAACAGGTCTTTCTGATTGATTGATTGAACTCAAAAAACAAAAAATTATAATAATCTTAAATAATAAAAATTTTAATCTCGATTCAGTTTTGGCAGATCATCAGTTGTTTGATTTTGGGCACCAAAGTTGGATTAAATATATCCCTTTTTGTTTTACTCTTCCAACACTCATCAATTTCAAGTTTTCGCCAAATCATCCAAAAAATTGCTTGCGGTTGAGGATTGTAGTTCCTCCTAAAACGACCTTGATTCCGTTGGCTAGCATTCATATGTAAAATTTGAAAACGTTGTATGCCTCTTCAAAGGTAAAATACTCCACCAACCACAAATACTATGATTCATTTGGTCTAGAAGTTTCAGTAATATAAGTAGTAATAAATGCGTGTTAGTTATTTTCCTAAGAGTTGGATAGTATAATGATATATACCTTTCTTTTGGTGGATTTGGGAGTGAGGAATGGGTAGGACTGCTCCTTTAAGTTTACCCTTGATGAGATTGTCGAGAATTTCCTGGAGGAGTGGAACATGTTGTGTGTAGATGTTGGATACACCTTGGAAGTCCACGTTTGACGACACCATTTACAAAAGTTAGACAAATGCTTCTTTGTACCTAGGAGATCTCCTTCTCTTTGGGCACTTCAGCGTATTCCTTGAGTTGTTTGGATTAATCCAATTTCACTTGCTGGTAAACCACATCGAGAGAGTTTCTCTTGGAGTTCCCAAAACCGTCCGTCTTCATAACGGATGCTGTATAGAAGTACCAAAACTAATTTGTCATCATTTGAGTACTTAGGACTGTCCAAAATCTCGTTCAATCTTGCATAGGCACTGTTGTGATCGTTGTTGCATGCCAACTCTTGTTGAATTTCAGAGATTTCCATTCAAATAGTTATCACTAATCATCTTTGACATTGCATCCATCAAATTAACATGCTTAGATACAGTTGTTGAGAATTTTCTGGAAATTTGGATAGTTTTTCAATGAATTTCTTCATATCATCTATAAGAATTGTTTTAAGCTGTTAGTTTCTAAATCAATCTATCAATTCCTAGTAAACATTACCAATAGTTTTAATGTTGGCACTTGATTCATCTCTCTTCTTTTGATATGTTTCGACCAATCCTTGATACTGGCACCCAAGTCACCATAGTTCTTGTAGAGATTGTCTTTGTAAAGGCATCTTGATCAATCGAAAGAATGAATTCATTGTTTGGATCGATTTCTTTATCGTTCTTGCTCAAACTGACTCTGTTTATTGTTGATTGTTAAAAGTTCGTGAATCATTGATTGATAGGTCCATTGGTGAAGCAATGGAGTGATTGGGTCGTCTTTTCTGTCTAAAATCATAAAACACTATCGTTCTTTCTAAAATCAAATATTTCTCTTTTCCTCTTTGAATCTTTGACTGTTATTATTAAGGGTATTAGTTAATTGGACGTTCTATATCATAGTTTAGGTAAGATCTTACCAAAACAGTTTCAGCGAGATAATTTAGTTGCTTCAGAGTTTGCAGAGTATCTAATTACTGGTTTCTTCTTGAGTGCAAGCAATGATGCTATAACACCTTTCAATCATACGATTGATGTTTACTTGCCAAGAGGATGATTCTTTGTGAGTGCTCCTGGGATGTTCAATGAAAAGGTATCTGGGTTGACTGGGTAAAAGTCACCATAAAACTCTTGTACCTCTTTAACCAACTCTTTATCGTCTACTTTTGCCATTTCGTCCATTGATGAAGATCCAATTATATTTGTAAAGACTGTTGATAGAACCAGGTGAAAATGTGTTAATATCTATTCCTCATCATCTATCACAGTAACAACACATACAGAGATGATAGTCTGAATATTTTGGATTTCCTCAATTCATCGGCGATTAAATTGATGTTCATTTGGGTTGGTCTGACAAAGTAGACAGCTTTCATATGTGGCATCTTCTCTCTTGAAGTACTGTCAATCTTCTCAAAAAGGAATACTTCCTTTTGTAAGATATCTGACTGTGAATATACCATGCTTACCATATACCAGCCTGTATTATGTTTCATAAGTAAGTCTAAGCTGCATAAACTGCTAAAATCGTCTATCTATACGTACAGTATCTTTGTCCAATACCAAAACCTTCATACCATCAATACCCAACAGCATCTTGTTGATGTATTCTTGTAATACAAGTCTAATATTCATTGATAATGCGGCAGCAGATAAAAGATTGTTTGAAGCCATTTTTTACAATATCAACTCTCCAATCTACTTATAATCAACTATCCTATCTATCTATATCTTATCTATGTTTTCTATATTATCTATAATTATAAGTTCTAAATTTATATATCTATTATGGATTGAATCTGTTAAATAATAGTGCTATTTTAATTAATTTTTGCAAGGTTGCAATATGACTTTATTATTTAGGGATAACAAAGAATAATTTTCAAAAAAAAACAAAAAAAAAACAAAAGCATAAAATAACACAAAACTCTTCAAAAAAAATCAAAATAATAATATTGTGGAGTAATTAATTTGTAAACACACATTTTTGTTGTTTATCATTCTTTGCAGGGTATGATGTAATTCTAAAAAGAAGAAGTAAAAGAGTAATGTAACATTACAGGCTTGTTTGATGTATGTTGTTCTTATTCTGAAACTTGTATTAAATATTATTTATGAGTTAAAAGTTTGCTAATGATAAGTTTCAACAAAATAAAAATAATAAAATAAAATAAAATAAAATCTAAATTAGTGTGCAAGTTGCAATTTTAATTAATTTAGATAAAACCCATTCGTTTGAATTGCATTGGAAGTAGTGTAATGTTGTGTTGTTCAATGACGAGTTAGGTTAGAGTACGACTAGTAATCAATGTCTGACGATAATGGATTTGACAGTGGTAGTGGTGGAGGAGGAAGTGGTGGTAGTGATGACAATGGTGAATTCAACATAAATGATAACAATACTATTAATAATGGTGTTGGTCCTATTTCGAGTATCATCAATTTTGTAAGAGATAGTGTTACAGATAAAGATAGGAAGCAGCCAAGTGCGGATGCAAACATTGCTGAGCCGACGGACATTGTCGACAGGGTCGAGTCGATGCTGGGAATTGACGATGTTGACGAAGACGATAAGCTGATTGGCGCACTTCTGAACATCAAGCCGAAGCGATTGAATGAAATCTTGTTTCTGCTGGGTGGTGCGTCGCTCGTTTCCTTTGCGCTCAGGACTCTACTGTTTGGAAAAACCATAAGAGCCATTGAGATACCAGATGGCAACCTCACGACGATTGTCCTGCGAAATAATAGAGTTACCTCACTTAAAAGAACAGTAATATATATATCTATAACGATCAAGATGGTGATCACCTTATCAAAGATATACAACACTATTGACACTTTTTATCACTCTAGATACTACAGCATCAACCACCATTGTATCCTGGAGTCACTGTTGAAATCGATGATATCAAAGCGAGTGCATTCATTGATCCTAACTTTACAGAGCCAATCTTGAGCAATCGTGATGTCAGAAAGATACAAGATGGTGGCTACGTAGTGTGGACAAAGTATGTTGAACATGAAATTGGTGGAATTTACGACATATCAACACTAATCATCTTTAATGTTGTACAATACAGGGCTGAGTTTGAAATCCCAAGAACATCGGTGGCACTGAAGGCTCTGATTAAAGACAGAGATATGTTTATTAAATACAGTAACAACTCAGAGTTTGACAAGATTATTAAATTGATTTCACAACTTGGACAGCAGCGCGATACACTTCCAAATAGTAATATTAATAACAATAGTCTAAGTGTAAATAGAATATGGCGCTGGCTAATGTCATTGAGAGGCTCAGTTTCAATGACGAAACCAAGTGCTGACAAAATCAAAGAGGAAATTCAACCGAATGCCATATTATCAAACGAAGCGAGAGACGAGCTAATAATGCGCCTGCTCCTACAAAAAGGAGATGATATCATTCAATTGTACAGAAAGTATCAACACGAACATCAATTTATTCAAATATCATATCAATCAATACTATCTAACAAAGTGTAAAAAATAATATAATATAATATAATATAATAGTAGTATTAAAGTAATAGAAGGTATGCCTAAGAGTTATTTTATTACAATACAATGGTAACAAATATTTGGGAGGAGTGGTTGGTAGAGAGAAATAATGATATATCTGAATATCAATAGTGAATAGCTTCATTCAATTATTATAAGATATAATTAAATATCTATAATCAAATTGATAATAATAATAATGACTTACTTGGATAGAGATTTGTGATTGTTGCTAGTTCAACATTTTGATAGACTTGCATCATAGTTACTGGTGTTATCAATATATGCTTCATTCTCATTTGCATTCTCAACAAGTTTGTTGGAATTAAAAATGGGTTGTAATGGATATGTTATGTATGATATCATTTTAAAACGAATCGTGGTGGTAACATCATTGTTCATTCCTCTAAGTGTATAAGTAAACTCATAGGGCTTTGAATGGAGGATATACTCTACATCGGGGGGCAAATGCAACAGATGTGCATCAGGATCGTCGTTTTCGTCAACTATCAGTCCATTTACAGTCCCATTCTCAACTCGATCCAGAAAATCTAGGATAACAACAAAGTTTGTCAGCGGAATTGTATTCAAATTGTAAATTCTGGTCCTATACATTGTATAGATATGTTCTCCTTCAGACCATCGTTTTATTGGCAAAGAGTCAATCGTTGCATATGCATCATCTACTCGTTATAGATCCATTAATTAATTGATGGATCGTTGATTGAATGACGGATCGTTGATTATTTTAAAAAGATAAATAGTTTGACTCATGTTAATATCAAAATTAGTTTGATTTATATGGAACTCCAAATTGGATAATATTACATAACATTGACTTCCACATTGAAAGTTACCAAACATATCCTACATAGTATTCCGGGATCGCATTTATGAGTTGGACAAAGATATTGATTATAGTTTCTAGTTGGAGATTTGAAAGTGATGTTGAAAATGATGGAGATGAAGATAACAAGTTGATATTACTATAATCTATATTCTTCTTATCACTATTATTATTATCATTAATATTAACAATATTTGGTTTTAGAGGTTTTTGATGGTTATTATCTTTATGATAATTGATATTATCTATTTGATCAGTATTGGGAGTCGAGCAGGATATCGTCATGAATCCATAGATAAAAAGTATATAGCTGATCAATATAATACTGTGTACATTCTTAATAAGAATCATTATGATTTATTGTTGTTGTTGTTGTTGTAGTTTATAATTTTAATTATTATATTATAGATAGATTATAGATTATATATCTTATTATAATTATATTATTAAATATACAATTAAACCTGTATTATTATATTTGAAAGTAACCAACTAACCTAGCCAACAAACATAACAAACAAAACAAACAAAAAATAAAGAAGAAAGAAGAAAATTTATTATTAAAAAGGTATAACCTATTTAATAGAATAGTATCTATCTATCCATCTTATTATTGCTATTAGCATATATAATATAAGAATATTTAATTAACTATTAGTTAAAGGTTTAGTAGCGTGTGAGAAGAATGAGTAAGAATAGGTGTGTCTCTCATTTAATTGGAATACGTTTAATCCTCAGTCGATTGAAATGGTATATTGTTATTGTTGTTGTTGTTGACTTTTGAAGTAGAAAAAGATTCCATTATTAGATAATAACAGCATAGTAAGAAATTAATAGACTAAGGTTAATTCAAATGTTATAGAGAACAATTAATCTATCGGTTTCTCCTCAAATGATAATTTGGATGGAAAATAATTAACCATGCAATCTTACAATTCAATAATTACTAGTTCTTTAAGTTTATCATCCTCAATTTGAATGCTTTAAATTAGTACCAATCAAATTAATTCTCTGCTTGCTCTCTTATCTAACTAACGATAACAACAACACCAACATGAACCATTATCACTAAGACAATTGAATTAATTCAATATTGGGGTATAACAATAGCAGTAATAGCAGGATGTAAATGATATAACACCAACATGTAAGAGAGTCAAATTATACTTTCATCATCTCTAAATTGTTTTTTACTCAGGTGTGAGCAATACAAATAGTTTGTACTTGTTGATATTGTTATTATTAGTATTATTATTTTAAATGATATTATTATGTGTTGATGTTATTTTTTTTATATAATAAAATACATTTAGTTCTTTACAACTGGTATCCACTAACTAATTTGATTTGTTGTTACATATACAGTAGTTTATGTTGACTCGAGTTTCATCATATACTTAATCTAAGTAAGTTGTTGGCATTTAGCTAATTATGAATTATTAAAAGCATTCTTTCTTTTATTCAAGATTGGTTGAATGAGCGAAGTCATAGATGGAGTCTGAACATCGCCAACTAATAGTGATAACTTATTCATAATGATTGTAAACCATATATTGTTTTTGGTGAACAAATAATTCAAAATAAATAAACTTTGGAATAATAATAATAATAATAATAATAATACCAAAGTAAGATACCTTTAAACTTTATATTAAATTATTTTAACCTGAGCACTCTAAAGTAGTAGTTGAATTGTGAACACAACAAGTGATACAAGTATTTATAATGAAAATTAATATTAATTAATCAAAACAGATATTGACATGCTGTATTTAGTAGTAAATTAATTTTCATATGATCAGCAGTAGAAGTATCATCACTTGTGGTAAAAGTAGTATTGTGTAGATTTAATCTCACTAGCACTTCTTCTTGAGGAGTAACATTTTAATATTAATTAATTATTTCATTTATTAAAATAAAGGCTAAAGAATGATTGCTGTGGTGATATGAAGTAATTTTGATTGTATTGCTGCTATTGTGGTGGTGGTGGTGTGTTTTTCTGTCATTGTTACTAGTAACTACTTGATAATGTATTTGATAATGTACTTGGTGGAGTGTAGTTGTGTTACTTACAACAATGAAGAATGTAAATAATACTTATTTTCATTTTTATAAATCTGCTTCCAGCATTTATTTTGATTTGATGATCATTTCAGCATAAATTTGTCTGTTCAGAGTGCACTGAAATAGGTGCATTATAGAGGTGTACCATATTCATATTCCATTATTCACTCAAAATATGTGTGATTCATATGCATTGAACAGGATGAATATGTTATTGCATTGATGATCAACAACACAACATATCTAATCTTCTGTATTTTTCATTAACTTGCTCCAATTAATTAATAATTAATATTCATTATCAATATTATATACAATTATAAAAACATAACATATTTATTTATTTCACCTGGAATTATTTATATTTTTATATATATAGCATTATATTTCATTTATATAACAATTTTTTATTTATTGGTGCTAATTTTCCTAGTGAATAAAGGAAGAATAAATAAATGGATAGAAAAGCTGTGCTCCTATTGGCACTGCTGGCCTTAGTTGTGTCTGGATCATGGGCACTGAAATTCAACGAAAAATTTTGAAAGAGCCATCTTTTGTCTTTGTGACACCAAGTCCATGAATTACTATGACTTCAGCAGTGTCAAACCCATGTTGCTCGATCCACACTCATATTATCTTACTATGAATGACACCAAAGTCCTCGTCACAATCGATGGAAACAACTTACCATTGGTAGTTGGAACCAAGATTCCATACAGCTCCATCTTGAATAACAACGATAAATTCTTTGACATCACTGGACAACAAGATATCCATGCCCTTCTTCACCAATCGTGCAGTCAAACCGGTTCCAATGTAACCTTCACCTTTATCCATCCATTGAATGACACTTTCTTGATTTTTGTTTGGTATCTCCGACAATGACCTCTTGAATATGGAGGCTTGGGATGCTTATGGTGTTTCTATTAACCTCAGAAATTGGCAAACCGTAGACCACGGATTCTTGCATCCAAAAGGAATGAATGCTCAATTCACTCAAAACAAAGCTGTTGGAAAAGGATCTTTGCAACTTGATGGAACATCATCCAATGTCAAGAGCTACATTATTATCAAGCCAAATATTCAAGTCTCAAAGATTACATTCTCACTTAGATCTATTTGTGAGCCACCCAAGTGCATGGGAGTCAACATAATGTATGCTTTTGTTAAGGGTAATTGTATTACCCCACAAACCAACTCCATCCCCAACTCCATCTCCAACCCATCCCCAACTCCATCGCCAACTCCATCTCCTACTCCATCACCATCCCCATCGCCAACTCCATCGCCAACTCCATCTCCACCACCACCACAAAGAGTATTCGTCAATGGTTCAATTTACTACGATAGAAATGAAAAACGGAAAGAGAGACCCAGAGGATCTCCTGCCACCTATGTTGGAGTAATTGCCAAAAGAGTCGATGATAGATACTTTGGTGCCATCTCTGACACCAAAGGTGTTTACATCATTAAAAACATGCGTCCAGATGATTATGCTATAACACTTTGAACCCACCGGCTACGAATCCACTGTTTACACTGGACGTTTTGGAAACATTTTCAAGACCGCCGGAGTATCCAGTGAAAATATGACACTTAATACTGAGACTGAAGGTATCGAGAAAATTGATGATTCAAGTTACTTCCTTAATGGTATGGACATTGCTCTCAAGATTAATCATATCGGTATTATGGGTATTGTTTGTGACGACAAGGGTAAGGATGGAGTCATGACCCAGGGTATCGACCATGGAATTGATGGTATCAAGGTTGAACTCTATGACTCTAAAGGTACTCTTCTTGAAAAAAACCGAAACTCGTTCGGTTGGACGTTGGATGTTTGACGATGTCGCCCCAGGATCCTACAAGGTCAAAGTGATCGTACCAAGTGGAATGTCAGTCACCACTGGCGACAAATCAGATTACTATCTCCGTTACTGCCAACAAGGACAATCTCAAATCCGTTCCAGTCCCAGCCAACTTGGGATGGAAATCCAACATTGCCATGGGTGAACACATTTTGTGCATTGCCAAATCTTAAGAAACAAAAAAAAAAAACAAAAAGAAACGCAAATACCAACAACAATTACCTCTTAATATCTAATAGAATAGATAAATAATACAACTATACAATATAAATAGATTATAAACATCTAAAATTAAAAACTAAAGTATTCCTATATATTTGACATGAACTGAATATTCATTCATTTTGATTATCTGTTAGTTTAATTTAAATGGTCTGTCTGTGTATTTGTATTGCTTTTGTTTACAAGTGATAGATTATATAATTATTATCTTATGATAAGAATGAAAGGGCAGCTTCTTTCTCTTCGTTCAATTCTTTGATGGTAAGGTCAATCTTTGATTGAATGAAATCTGTAATCTTTAAACCTTGTACAATAGTCCATTCTCCACCACGACAGGTGACTGGGAATGAAAGATTAAACCTTTTGGTACATTGTTAGATCCATCGGAGCAGACAGCCATTGAAACGACTTTCTTTTTTCTGTTCCATCAACCAATCTCTGACATGACAAACGATAGCGGGTGGCAGCAGATGCAGCTGACGAAAGCTTTCTAGCAGCAATAACTGCAGCACCTCTATTTTGAACTAATGGAATAAATTGTTCACGAATCCACTTCTCATCATTGACTGAAACTGGTGTAATAACTGATGGTTCTGGATAGTTTTGAATATATGCACTGTTGACATCTGGTACTCTGATAATAGATGATTATTAATGGGTGATCTTGTTGATAACAAAGTTAGTGTGAATTACTTACTGGGTCAATGAATGGTTACCCCAAATGATGACATTCTTTTACTTTGTTTACGTTGACTCCGACCTTCTCGGCAATCATTGAGAGTGCACGATTTTGATCGAGACGAGTAAGTGCTGTGAAGCTGGATGATGGCAATCCTGATGCTTGAGTCATTGTGGTGAGTGCGTTGGTGTTGGCTGGGTTACCGACAACCAATACTTTTACTGAACGCGAGGCGTAGTTCTTGAGAGCCTCACCTTGCTCCTTGAAGATGGAAGCGTTCATCTTGAGAAGATCTTTACGCTGCATTCCTGGACCTCTTGGGAAAGCACCGACCAACAATGCAACTTGTACACCCATGAAGGCAGTCTTGACATCGGTAGTGGCGACGACACCAGCAACCAATGGGAAAGCACCATCGTCAATCTCCATGACGACCCCTTGAGAGCATCAGCCATCTTGGCAATGTCCAAGAGATGCAAGATCACCTGTTGGTGTGGACCGAACATCTGACCACTAGCAATCATAAAGATGACACTGTAAGCGATCTGTCCGGCGGCACCAGTAACTAAGACACGGATTGGAGCAGTTGGATTATGTGGAGAGGTGCTAATCAAGTTCCAAGCACGACCCATTGATTCGGCGCCACCGTAGTGGTGAGCGACAGGGCACTTACCCTGGAACAAGGTGTCCAGAAATATTGTTAATTCTAAGTTGTACTGATGAATCCATTACTATTCTATTCTCACAGTCTTAATATCACTATCTATATCTAGTGTCAATCTTTTTATGCTAATAATGCAATGCAATATCAAAATGAAGTACTAATACAACACAAACAACTGTCTGCGCTTTGAAATTATTTTATTTTTGAAAGAGTAATTATGAAATTTTGCATTCAACCAAAAGAGTTGGTTTATGTAGTTAATTAAAATTGTGTGACAATAAAATTCAAATTTTTTTATTACAGTACATCTTGTCATGGAATCCTTTATTTGGCAAAAACACTTGTTTTCATTTCTGCCCAATATTATTAATCAAAAACTGGTTCCAGTCGAACAAACAAGTAAATATTTGTTTATTTATCTTCTATATCTTATTCAATATTGGAATACACTATACTCTAAGAGTGAAATTATGTGTAATTAAATTACCAAATATGATCGATCATGCTTCATATGATCTTGTTTGAATCATGATTGGAATGGAATTGGTTTATTTCTTTCAACAAATTAAATTTACAAATTTATCCAAAACTAAACTAGATTTAATTTGAAATTTCTTTTAATCTTATTTCTACATAAAAGATATTTCCTTTGCTTTGCACATCAACTTTTGGGATTTCAGACCATTGTCATTTGAGTGATCTTTATAATACCAATCCTAAATAAAATAACAGTATAATTATTTGTAAAAACACTAGTTGATTTTTATTTAATTTTATGATTTTTTATTATTTTTTTATTGAAAAAAACCCAGATTTTTTGCCTACAAAAAGTCCTGCTCCATCCTTCCTAACAGGCTCTCCATCCACACACAAAAGAAAAATCAAGAAAATATCTTGTGGTATTGAAAAATAAAAATCTTTGCAAAAAAGCTTCATCCTGGCTATTTTTGTATCGAAATTCGAGTGAAAGATGAAAAACAACAATCTGAATAATTGTCTCTGCCTGGGCATTGTGCAAATGCTTTCCTTTTCCAGAGAAAACAAGTAAGGGACAGTCCCTGCAAAATAATGGTACTCAGGGCGACTATTTAAATGGATCACTCGAGTGCTTATTTCTCAACTTAGACTAACCAATTAAATCTTAACCAACTTATCTTATCTCTTTTTTGTAGTAAAGATAATTAATCATAATAAATAATAATAATAATAATGAAATTATCAACAATCGTAATTTGCTCTGTCTTACTCTTCTCATGTTTGGCAGCTGCTACTACTCGACAAGATGTTGAGGACTTTGACTTTGAGTTTGAGGGATTCGATTCCTTCAATATCACCGAAAGCAACTCCTACTACCTCGAAAAGTTTGGAAAGCTTCCAGCTTCAACTTGCGCCAAGGCCGCTGCTAGAGCCACCCACTATGGTACCTGTGGTATGTAGTTCAATTCAATTGGAATAGCTTATTCAGCTCAACTAATAATGTTATTTCTTGTGTTCATTCATAATAGGATGCCCATATGTATACGGAGGAACTTCATGTGGTTGTGGATCCGGTGGATTGGACTGCAGTGGTCTCGTCTACAGATCTTACAATGATGCTGGATGGAATGAATCACCAAGAACTACCTTCACCCAAATCAACCAAGGTTCAGCATGTAACTCCAGATGCAGTCCATCAAATCCAACCGCTTGCAACGTCGGAGTTTTGTTCTTTCTACTGCTTCGCTCAGCCATGCCCAAGCCATGTTCTCATGTACGTTGGTGGTGGAAAGGTTGCTGAATGCCCCAGAGCCAGGTATGAACTGCCATGTCATCACACCATACTCAACCGCCTACCAAACTTGCCGTTCATTCTGCTAAAATAAAGAAGCCGTCCTGTCTGTCTGATCTGGCAGTGGCATCAATTCAAATATTCACATAATAATCATCATAATAAATTATTTCAAAAGTGTATTTTTAGCGATCCAATCCATTCCATCTAGCCAATCCAAACACGGCCTAGCTTCATTTGATTTATAACAAGCTAAATTACTCTAAGTTTTTAATCCAATTTCATTCATTTTTCATTCCGTTTCGATTTCAATCAAATCAATGTACTGCTAATGGGTTACCATTCACTTCAATTATTTACGAATTTATTATTGGGGGTTTGGTTTAGAGTTGACGAGACATTACTACTGCTGCTATCCGAACCAAGTGTTGCCAAAATAAAAGGTTCAATCTGATTGTCGTGCATATATTGTGAGTTCAAAATGGTGTTTTGCAACGATGATTGTATGTTGATTGTCCGTTGAATTCACCCATACTCTCCCGTTGACACACTACTGCTATCTCGTAAGGCATGTGCTTACCTAATATCTTTAGTATTTCGCAATCTTCTGACAATAAACTATGATTATTATTATTAAGTTTGATTTGATTTGAGTGGTAAGTAAATTGAAAGCTAATGGTGATGATAATATTATCTTACTAATGTGATAAACCAAGTGAACAATTAAACATATATCCGTTGATGAGTTGACCATATCCCTCTGCTTTGTTTCTTGCAGACATACAGACGAGTTCTGGCTCCATGTCTTTGTTGGCAATCAATACACGACAATACACTAAGTTTCCAACTTGCAGCAGTGGTTTATTATTCCTTTGTGGCTCCTTCAAATGAGTATGCAGAAAGCAATGCAGGTGAACTGCTGCCTATATCTACCTTGAATGATTCAGGATGCTTTCTCAATGATGATACCAATCACCATGTCTTCAGCCTGTGGCACAAACTATTTTATAATCAAGCAGAGTGTGTTAACTAATCAAAATCATCGTCGTTTATCTAGCTAGCGACCTATCTTAATCAAAACACGACATGACTGAATATCATTCATTATCATATCATGGGCAATGTTGTCATGATAACGATCGTCTTCTTAAAGAATCTCTAGTATTCTAGGTTGTGTGCACTGCACTTTACATACTCTTTTCTGTTCATTTTCGATCCAATAGAATTTATGATATTTGCTATATCGCAGAACACCTGACTTTGTAGCAATGACAGTGTCTTTGACCTGTATTAATCCTGGACCTATACGTACTTTCAATCTGAAATCGTACCTATACAGTCACCAAGGCAAAATGAATTGATCTATATTACTTTCCATTCTCTAACTCTATATATATGTTATCTATCTAATATGGTTTGTGTCGTTCGTTTTCTTT
>RCNN01000173.1:0-77146 GCA_003667245.1 Heterostelium multicystogenum | reverse complement strand
CTTTGAGAGCTGACTCAAAACTTGGAGTTGGTGTTGGTGGTGGCAGTCTCATCCTCCGATGATGTGGGTTGTGGTTGCTGGCGGTGATATTCGTTAGAAATACATCTGTAATAAGATTATCACAAATTTTAAGATTCTTTGGAAAGAATACCATTACTACCCTGGAATTCAATGAAGTCCTTGAGTAGCTCAACCATGGACTGGTAGGAGTCAACAGGCAGCATAGAGTTGACTATCTGCCTGTTGGTTGGATTGTCTTTCACCAAGAATCCAATTGAGAATGACCAGGTTAGGACGATGCCACTTTTCTCCTGAGTCTTAGAGGTGAGCCTAGTCGAGCACTCCCGATCGGAAGTTCTCCATTGTAAATATTCCAAAATAGATTCGATAGCACCTTGGTTCGATCGGAATCGCTCACGATTCTCGGGATTGTGCTCGACCAGATTTCACCAGCAGAGTTACAGACAACTGGGGCAATATCAAACTTCTCAGGCACCCTCTATCTTGAGCAAAATTAATTAATGTCTGAATTCCAAAGTGCTTGCAAGTACTCATCTGATTGAGATAAAGTATTTTCTTTGGCGTCAATGGTTTACCATTTGGCACTTCCGGTGGATTTATTACTGTTATTCTTTAATATACTATCAATATAGTCACTAACGTTGTCCACCAACATGTTTCTTTCATCTGAGTTAGTACTTATAGGGAGCATCAAGCTTTCCAATGATGCTGCAGCTCATTGGACTATTATGAGTCATGTTCAGAAGGAAGTTAAGTATGGACAGTAACACTCTGTACCGCCTATTCTAATATCAATACCACTTAATCTTTCTTTGTACTTGACCATTAAATCTAGAACGAATATTCCATTAATGAATTGAATCTATATTGGTCAGTGATCACAGTTTACATACTTTGAATATAAGATATCAATGTGATAAATATGGACAGTGATTGATTTGACTGTTATAAATATATTCTCTGTTTTGTTTGTATCGGATACACATTCTTCCATAATCTTCAAGATTCTCTCAACATTTCCAATGAGTTTGGGTGATACTGAGGAAGTCTGAAGTAGCAATAGTCGTTGTTAGTTTAGTTGCCTTGATAAAATCTCTAACAAATAGAAGGACTACCTACCTCAATTAAAGGATTAAGATATAGTGTATATTTCGATAACAAATTAATTAGGCCATCCAATATGCCCAGCTCTCTATATTGGTTTCTAAGGCTATTGCTAAAGTGCTTATGTGATATCAGTTGAGACAGTGTCATTATTGCGATGGACGAAACAGATGAAGATGATCTTCCGGTATCTCCAACATATTTTTGAAATAGATTATTAAATGCTGTACACTATTGATTTGTTGGATCTAAAGTTAGTAAGTAGTTTAGATAACAGTTGCCATTTGTTATGACACAAAACATGTGGTGAGTTAAGTCTTCTTCCACCAGGTGACTTTGGCGATTTTGGAAGTTTGGTTGGCGTTGTAAAGTACTCAAGATGGTAGTTTTCTGGAATAACAATTGCCTGGCTGAGCAGGTACTTAAGAATGTCGGGTGTAAAGTGGTCGATGTTTGAGTGCTGACTCGAAAGCAGGAAGTAAATGAAGCAAGCAGACAAGTTCATGTCTCTAAATTCCTGTGGAGAAAATTTACACCAATTTACCTGTTGAATCCGCTGTTTGATTGGACTCGTGGGATCTCCTCCAAAGGAAGAGGACCTCCTTACTCTCTTGGTTGGCGATACTGTTGAAATTGGTGAGGTATTAAGTGAAGATGACTGCTTTTGCTGAATGGGACTTGGGGATGTAGATACAGAGAGGAATGCTGGAACAAGTCATCACTGCTCAGTACATGTTTTTTGTTGGCATGAGTGTCAGCCTCGGTACTGTTGCTTTCTTTGTTACTTTCGGTACTGTTGCCAAGCGCACTCGTCAGTCCAAGAAGTGCTTCATTTAGCGGTGCCATTAGATTAAGCGAGCGGAGGGAGAGCGATGTATTGTGTGTCTCAGACACCAGTTTATTCGCAATTTCAAGCAAGCTTTTGAATACCCACTTCGGTTGATCAGACTGGAGTGTTCTGCACAGTTCGCTTTCCTCACTGTCAAATGATATTTCGTCAATTTGCTGTTGAGACGACATAGTTTGACTACCACAGAAGTCGTCTTCGTCCGTGATATTGTTGTCACCATACTGGTCTTCAAGATCGTCCTCACTATTGTAGCTGTATTTCAGCTTCGACTTGGGAGCATTCTTTCCTTTTCCTTTTGCTTTAGTCTGTAGCTGGGAGGCTGTTGTTTTCTTTGACTGTAGAATTCTGGCTGTAACCGACAGATATGAGTCTGCATCCTCTTCATCCTTTTGTTTATCTTTCGTCTTGCTCTTAGACTTTTTCATATTCTTTTGCTTGTCCACCTTCAAAGTCTTCTTGGTTGGCTCATCTCCACCATCAGATGGTTCAGATGATAGCTTAAGATTTGATCTTGATCTTGATCTCGTTGGTGTGCCATTTGAAGCCGATTGCGAGGATGTTGGCGATAAAGCCAATTGGTTAGAAAGAGTTGATTTCGATTTACTTTTGGGAAGAGGCGAGCTCTTTACCGTTTTAATATTAGTAGGTTTGCTTGGTTGTATAATCTCGGATTTTGATTTCTTGGGTGGTGGCTTTGGTCTATCATCTTCTAATGCATCGCCATCGTCAACATATAAATCAGTGTCATTTAGTGAATAGTCATTTGAAGTTAAGGTTGAAGTCACAAGATCATCTCTATTATTGCTGGCATATATACTGTCACTGTTGCTCCTTTTAATGGTACTTTTATCTACACTAGTATAGTCATCTGGTTGTGTCAAACTATCGTCAATGGCGCTTTCATTTCCAATGTTATTGTCGGTGTTATTTGTAGAGGATTTGCTCGAACTATCATCGACCAATGATTGACTAGAACTACCACTGCTACTATTAGTACTACCAGTAGATAGATTTCTTAGATTATTCAATCTTTGTAGAAGAGTTAGCGTTGACTTTGATGTAGAAGTAGTAGTATTAGATGAATTATTATCATTTTTGCTGCTTGATTCATCAAGGCTGTTGTTATCATTGATCTTTCGTTTATTAAACTGCCACTTGGAAGTAGTTGCTGTTGATGATGGCAACGACGATGTTGAAGTAGCTCTGCTCCAGAAGCTTAAACCACTCGATGTCTTCTGAGATGCCAATGTTGCATTTGCAAATGGTGTTGTTGTTTTTGTTGTTGTTGTTTTGTTGTTAGTATCAATTGCTGTTGTTGATTCAGATGTATTCGTTGTTACTTGAGACATGTCAATTAATGAAACAGCAAGCTGTCAAAATCAACATTGCTAATTATAATTATAGTTTGCAAACTTAATATTAATTAATGAAACGGCAAGCTTGTTGTCAAAATCAATTTAGCAAATCTGCTTTAACTCAACTTGGCGCGATTCTCATCATCCCAACCTCAGCAAACTTATAACTATGTCCCTTTTACATCCCAACACTTGTTCTTCTTCTTTTTTTTTAAAACACAATCAAATCAAATATAATAATGATGATGATGTGTATCTTATGTCTTTTATATATTCTTAAGAATATAACTAATGCACTCATTTTCTTATAAGTTATGATGAATTGAGGTAGAATGAATTTATTTCATTAATAGATAGTTACTCGCTTCTGTGCTAATCATAACATCTACTGTCTATTCATGCATAAACAATTTGAATTGGATTCAAAGAAAATAGAGATTTGTAGACACACTCCATCCATTTCTAAAATAGGTGATCGGAGGTGGTTTTGATCCATCTCACAAAAACTATTGGGGCTCAATTGTGACAATGTTGAGAATGATGAATCACTTTAGATTGATTTACACTTTCAAGTGTTTTTTTATTATTTTTTAACATAACTTATCAAAGGAATTACTTTTAAAGGTTTGTAGTTAGTTTAGTTAGGTAGTAAGCTGTTATCATTACCACCAAACATCAAACAATCAAAAACCAAACATCTAATACTATTCAAAGATACATCCTATTAGATATCTAGATAGAAAGAAAAATATCATAGATTTCTTACATACAATAATATATATATATATATTTATTGAATAGAATTAATATTTACCAAGAGTATTATTAAATGTAAGATTATTATTTGTATTCAATCAAATCATATCATTACAAAGTTGTTTATTTAAATCAAATCATTTAAATGTCTAAATCAAACTTATTGCTGGATGTGGCAGTTGACAATTGACAATCAATCAATCAATCATTTAATTATAACTATTTATTTACACTGCTATCAATATCATGATTTGACAATTCTAACTTTATCCATACAGACATAGTATGTAGGAATAATAATAATCAATGATTTGTTTTATTAGATTTTAATTAATTTCAAATTGCAAATAGAACTACATAATACACCCCAGCAGCACAACAGACAGACTCTCATGACAAGCCAGCAAATAAACACACAAACAAACACACAATTACATTGTATTAGATAGGGCGTCATTGACACTGAAAAACAGTATATCGTGATAATTGAATTTATTTATTTATTTATTTATTAATGTTTGATGAATCTAAGTAATAGTAGTAACTCAATCCATTGTATTCAATTATTTATTTATTTATTTATTTATTTATTTATTTATTTATTTATTTATTTATTTATTTTTTTTATAAAATCAACAACAATAACTATTTATTTTATTCTTATTTTAATATAATAACTAAAAATCAGCATTAACATCATCCCTTCATAGAAGTTATATCCATTCACAATTGATATTGATTGATATTGATTAGTTGTCTTCCAAAAGAGGTAAGATAAACATTTGATCAAACAAACATTGGAATATCTTAGACAGTGGAGGTCTCTCCATGAGTTGTTTTTGTTATTGTTTTTTGTGTTGTTTTGTAATTAAATTACATGGATTCATATGCAACGAAAAATCTAAAACTGAAGTTATCGATATAACCTAACTTTTGAAAATAAAAAAATATTTTTAAAATGATAATTTTCTTAATTTTTTTTTAATGCTGCTCCCACTTCAACTCAACGATCAACAAAATTCTTTAAAGGTCAAACTTTAGCGTTATTAAAGCAACCTCCCCATATACCACCACTACCACTAGTAATAATAATAAACACTTAGTTAGCTACCTGCCTACCTATCTGTTTGTCTGACTTCTCACACATACACACACCACCACACACCAATCCAACTGTTTACAACTAACAAACACAAAAATATCTTAAATAACACAACTATTTTAAAATAAACAACAATAAAAAGTGTAGTTGTTGTAATAGTAGTAGTAGTAGTAAATAGTATATTATTTCTCTGTGCTTAGCTGAAGCTTCTTCCTGTAGTCCTATAGTACTGTATCATCATATCTCACTTCCCATTACAAGTTATTGTTATTGTTTATTTTATCACAACAACAACAACAACAACAACAACAACACCATAATAATAATATTATTATTATTAATAATAATTATAATAACATCAACACATTGTTAAAGATTAAACTTTGATAGTTGCAAACACAAGTCAGCAATAGAAATCTAACAAACGATATTTATTTAATCTATTTATTTTAGTTTAGAAAGAAGAGAAGAATAATTAGCTATTAGTTAGATAGATAGATAAAGAGAAAGCTGGTAGTCGAAAATGTTTGGACTTGATCGAATCATTGTTAATTTGAATATGCACCAACGATTATAGTTGTAGTTCTAATTGTTGGAACCTATTTGTATATGAATAGGCCACCCCCTCCTCCACCCACCTCCAGTAGAAAGAAACCTCCCACCACTGTCGTAAGACCAACCATACAAAAGAAATCAACAGGAGTAGGTATTTCATAAGCACTCGATACTTTGAAAGTTTAATATTGATTTGATTGTTTGGTGGTTCGGTTCTGTCTTTAATAGAAAGTATTGAAGATCTTCTTTGGAACACAAACCAGAACAGCAGAGGACTTCTCACGTGTCATCGAGAAGGAGGCCAAAAAGATTGGAATTCCTTGCGAAGTTGTCGATTTAGAGTATTACGATCCAAATGATTTGTCTAGCGAGTATTTCGCAATGTTTTTGGTGGCAACACACGGTGAGGGGTGACCCAACTGATAATGCCAAAGAATTCTATATGTGGCTCACTAGTGAGGATCGTCCAAAGAACTTGCTAGCTAATCCTGCAGTGCCATTCGCCGTGTTTTGGTCTCGGTAACAAGACTTATGAGCACTACAACGCTGTTGCACGTGTGTTCGATCGTCGTCTCGAGGAACTTGGTGGAAAGCGAGTCTTTGAAAGAGGTGAAGGTGATGATGATGCCACCCTCGAAGAAGATTTCCTACACTGGAAGAAGAACATGTGGGTCACCGTATGTGAATACCTCGGTTACGAACTAAAGTCATCCGATGACGACAAATTGTAAGTAATTGATAGTTTTTTATTGATTGGATCAATATTAATCAGCTCTCAAATAGTACCCCAAGATTCAAAATGATTACATTAACAGAAGATAATCACGACGTAAACTTTTCATATATTAAGATTAATCCATCAAAGATTAAACCAAAACTTTCAAACTCTGGTTCAGTGTAAGTTATACGATTGACTTGCAGATTTTGGATATTTAACTAACACCCACTTGCCATTTAGTATTTTATGATATTAAAAAACCCATATCTTGCTACAGTTGTTGAGAATAAAGAGTTACATTCAAGTGAATCAGATAGATCTTGCAAGCATATAGAGTTTGACATTGGAGACAACTTGACTTATATGGTTGGTGATCATCTTGGTATTTATCCAGTTTAATGAGTCAGCATTGGTTGATCAATTGATCCAACGTTTGGGTGTTGATGGAGAAACCAAATTTGCCATGGTCCCACACGATAAGGCTGGTAATATTATGGAAGCTTTCAGTTGGTCCAATGACCATTCGTAAGGCTTTTTCAGAGTTATTGGGACATCACTAATCCACCACGTAAATCAATTCTCCGTACATTGGCCGAGTACACCACTGTCGAGGAAGAAAAGAAGCGTTTGAATCGTCTCGCATCAGAAGAAGCCGCCGAAGAATACAACGAATTTATCAAGCACGACTTTAGAACTATTGGTGAGTTGCTTCAAAACTTCCCAGGTGTAAATCCACCAATTTCCCACTTCCTCGAGTTTTATGCCACGTCTTCCAGCTCGTTACTACTCAATTTCCTCAAGTTTTGAATGCCACACCAGGACGTGTTACTATTACATCTGTTGTTGTCAACTTCACTTCACCAACTGGACGTTTCCACAATGGTGTCTGCTCTACTTGGCTCGCCAACTTGAAGGTCGGTGATAAGGTTCCAATGTTTGTAAGAGAATCTCACTTTAGATTGCCATCTCATTACATTTCCACTGTTCCCAGTGAGAAGCCAGCACCACCAATGATCATGGTTGGTCCTGGTACAGGTTTTTGCTCCATTCCGTGGATTCTTACAGGAAATTCAACACAATCTTAACAAAAACAGATTTCTGACCAATTTTGAAAATATCCTCTATTTCGGTTGTCGTGGTAGAAATATTGACTATCTATACAAGGACGAAATGGAAGTCTACAAACAATCATCTGCTTTGAAGAATCTCACCGTCGCATTCTCAAGAGAAACCGCTGAAAAGTCCTATGTTCAACACAAGATGGCTGAAGACAAAGAAAAGCTCTGGTCACTCCTTTCCAATGGTGCTTACTTCTATGTATGTGGTGATGCACGTAGTATGGCAAAGAGTGTTCACCAGACTCTTATTCAAATCATCAAGGAGTTCGGAATGAAGGATGAAATGCAGCACAACAATTCATTGAAGATATGCAAAGTCAGGAAGATATTTACAAGATGTTTGGTTCTAGATAGGATCATTAGAAATATAGAATAGTAGTTCACACCAATCTTGGGTAGAGATAATCAACAGAGAAAAAGAAAATTATTTACTGTAAAGTTTATAAAATTGCAATAAATAATAAATCGATAAAATGATATTCCTACGAGGGTTTTAATTAAAATGGAGGATTATAAAATAAGTCTTTATTTTATCTGTGAATTTATTACTTCATACAAGGTTACTGGGTTGATTGGTTTAGTTACATAATCATCAACTCCAGCTTCAATAAACTTTTCTTTGTCTCCTTTCATTGCATGGGCTGTAACAGCTATTATTGGAGTATGTCCTCCTTCACGTTTCTCACGTTTCCTAATAGCTGATGTTGTTTCTAACCCGTTGAGAACTGGCATTTGGATATCCATCAGAATAAAATCAAAAGGATGTTGCTTCTCCATTTCACTTTCATATAGATCTAGAGCTTCTTTGCCATCGTTGGCAATTGATACTACAAATCCTCCCTTTGATAGTAGCTTTTGAATGAGACGCTGATTCATTGTATTGTCTTCTGCCACTAATACTTTCTTGAGAGGTCTATCTTCTTTGTGATTATAAGTTCCTATGTTTTCTGGGCTTTCTGATAACTTAAAACTTCCAATGCTTGGAGAGTCATTGTTTAAATACGAGCTTCTTGACAATGGGCTTGGGGTTGAGACACTCGAAGAGCCAGAGTCAGTACTAGCACTCAAAGTCAATTCTGGTGAGATACAGATATCATTTTTCGAACTTAAGAGACAGGAATGGGTGGATGATAATGCAGCTGGAGATATGGGAGGTGTAAAAAACTGAGTGGATGAGTTGGCTGGAGGTGTAAGATGATGGAGATCACACTTATTGATATTTATAGTAAAATAAAAAGTTGATCCCTTCTCTTTTTGACTTTCAAACCAAATCTTTCCATTGAAATGTTTAACCAACTTGTTACATACACTAAGACCAATTCCAAAACCTCCACTTGACCTAGAGTATGAACCATCTACTTGATAAAAGTCATCGAATATGAATTTACTCTTCTCAATAGGCACACCTATTCCATTGTCTTGGATAGAAAAACTGTAGTGATATCATTGAATCAAGAGGTGAGCTATCTGCAGCCTGCGTGACTTTTATGACAATCTGTTTGCTCGTACTCTTTGGATTGGAAAACTTGATTGCATTGTCTATTATATTCGATAAAATCTGTTTCAATCTATTCTGGTCGCCAAAGAGTTGGTCTGGAATTGAAGGATCTATTTGACATTTCAATAGAATCTTCGTTTCCAATATTCTAGGATAGAAAATTTTCAAAACTGATCTAATAGTATCCCTTAGTTTGAAAGGGGATCTTCTAAGGACACAATGTCCTTCTAAAGATGTAAAATCTGGCGAATTATAAAATTTAGAAACTGATTTAAAAAGTAAGCTTTGTCTATTATGATTCAACTTACCTAAAACTTGATACAATAGTTGTAATAGAATTTTAGACGATTCATTTACATCTGATAGCATCTCTTTGATATTTGGGGTGCTACATCTAATGCCAATCCACTCATTCCAACAATTGAATTCATTGGACTAAGTAGCTCATGGCTGATGTTGGCAAGAAATTCGTTTTTAATTTGATTAGCTTCTTGGGCCTCTTTGATTGCATTTTTTAATTCTTCTTCATTTGCTTTAATGTCGGATATATCATGTAAAACAACAACTGCTCCTATAATTGTATTATCACTTGCTACTATTTCTCTACCACTAAACAAAACTGTATATTCACTATTCTTATTGTTATTATTGAAGTTGTAGTGTGGAACAATAATCAATTCACGATCCTGTATTGATTCACCAGAGAGAACTTTTAATATTGGGCTCTCCTCTTTACTGAACGATTCCATATTGCTATTTCTGTAACACTGATGTAGTGAATCTAAAAGGCTTTGCATGTCGGTACCTTCTTCCATCTCGATTCCATGGAGTCTTTGTGCTGCTTTGTTGAAATGAGTAATGACTCCATCTGAATTGCATGCTACAATTCCAGCTTTTAGATTACTGATGAGTGCATCTACAAATTTCTGTTCTTGTTCTAACTTCTCTTTGGCGGCCTGGATTTCGGTGATATCTTGAATGGTACCAGTAACTCTCATTGGGTCACCATTGCTGTCAAAACTCTACTTCACAGCGGACATGAACATACTTGGATGAGTTCTTTACATAGTGTGAATATTCGAAAAATGATTCTTTGGATTTTACTGAATCCATTAGATGAGTTATCCAATCGTCTAGATACCCTTTGCTCATGATCTCTGTAAAGGTGTTTCTATAGTCCCATTTACAGCATTGTTCTAATCCCATAATTTTATAGAACTGTTTTGATGCCTTTGTTGTCTTATTCTTGAGATCTAATTCCCAGCTACCCATATTTCCAATTTCCTGTGCCTCCTGTAGACGTCTTTCGTTCTCCTTAACTGAAAGATGACACATCTTAATTTCGTGGATATTGTTTTGGTTGATTACAACTACTTTCTTAGCAGTGACAGGGTCACGGGTGGTTCTTGCATCGACATGATGCCAAAAATCTCCGAGCTTGGTTTTCATCTTGAATTCTCCTTGGTATATATTCTCGTTCGCTAGGTGAGATATAAGGATTTCCGAATCTTTGGGATCCGAAAAAATCGTAGACAATGTGCAAGAATGACCAAACGCTTCAATGGCAGATGGATTGTGGATTAACAGAGGACCATCCAAGTCAAATAGTGAAATCATGACTGGGGTATGTCTCATTGATTCAACAGAACGCAATAGCTCTGTGTTGGTATCAACTCTTGACTCTTTAATATACTGAGCCTCCACCAACATCAAAATTCTCTCACTGGTATCGATAGACCACTTTGCAAACTCTGCCTCTGTAAAATACTCCTTTGCTTCTTCTCGTTTGATTTTGATACCTGAGCAAGTAATTACGACTGGGGTTGGTTGAAGGCCACATGGATAGAAAGTCCATTGCTCAGTTCTTGTTTTTCCGACTTGAAAATCTTCCAGATAGGTTGCCAATCTGAGCTCTGTAGCAAGCGACATGTCAGTGAAGTCTCTTAGCACTAAAGAGGCCACAGACTCCGCACTCCATAGCTCTGCAGACTTGGTATTTCCCCAAACCAATGATTTATTAACTATATCGAATATCCAGATTGGTGTTGTAAGTTGATTTAATATCTTTAAATAAAACATTTTATATCTATATAAATATATATGAACAGAATAATAAAATAAATAAATATATATATATATTAAAGAATATACAATTTAAGAACTATATTATTATCTATTATTCTTATTGATTATTATTTTAGTTATTTGTTTAAAAATACATATTAAATAAATAAATCTTTGAAGGGAAATAAAATTGGTATTTTAGACTCTATCTATGAGATGTTTAAATTTGATTGAATGAAACAAGTGCTCTGATCTTATATTATTGATTAAAGTGTGGCGGGGTTCTTCCAAATTTAAACCCAATCACCTAAAAATGGGTTGGTCCCGATGCAAAAAAGCTTCTAAAATAATGAAAAGTGAATGAGACCAGATTGTTAGTTTAATTTTAAGGTGTTTTACATAAATAATTAAACTATGATGAATTATGAATAATTTACCTTTTATTTGTTCTGGATTTTTGTTTTTTCTCTAATATATATAATTAATAGGGTTCGATAAAATAAAAGTGGTTGTAACTTAAAATATATAAATTTTATACAATTGTATAGTAGTATATAATGATAGTCAATTTAAAAAAAAAATAAATAATAATTAAATTAGAATTCTTTAATCTTTCTATCTAACTGACTCCAAACTTTAACCTCAAAGATAAACAAATAATTGTTGGATTGTGGTAGGTTTCATGTGTGTGCGTGTGTTGATTTTTTTTTTTTTTTTTTTGGTACCTGCCTTGTGATAGTCGAGGAGTGGTAATGGTGTGTTTAGGGGGTTCGGATCCAGTGGAAATTAATTAATTAATTGAAGTCAATGAATTTGAGGGTTGTTGAATCTTTACGAAATTGAAGTATATTGTTGTTGTTGTTGTTGTTTAAAAAATGATTTAAAAGAAATGATCAAGGATATATTCTATTAAAAGATAGAATAGGACTAGATGAAACTGATGATAGAATGTTATCTATTAATCTATTTCAATGTGGAAAGAACAACAACTATCTAATATAAGGGTGATAAAAATGTAAATTTAATATATAATTTATTATTATTTATTATTATTATTATTATTACTAATATTAGTATTTGAAAAAATAAAAGTAGATTAGATAGATTTTATTTTATGTTAATTGTTTGAATTAAACAATAATATGATATTATAAAAGAAAAAAGATATTTCAATGAAGGGGAGTGGTTTATTGTTTTGCTGTGGCAGGTGTTGTTGTGGTTTTTGAATTGAATTTGATGATGATTTTTAATAAATTGGTTGAATTGAACAAAAAAGTGTGTTTAATAAGAGTAACTGTTGATCCTTTACAGCAAAAGTAGATTGTTGACAAAAAGAAAAAACACTGGTTATTGGGTGACCGTGGCAAATTAAATACAGCTCAAATGTGGTTGTGAACAACAACAACAGAAGAGAACAGAACAGAACAGAACAATAAAATGTTCCTATAAACGACAAGACAAGGTAAATATTAATTTTTAATATGAGTAACAACAATGGAGCTTTTTTTTAGTTTATCTTTTTTGTTTCTTTTCTTTACTTTACTTTACTTTACTTTCTTAGTTTAGTTTAATTTTGGCTTGTATAGTTTTAGAGTTAAATTGTATAGGTAGTTCTAGTTTAGTTTATCTAAATATTATTATTTTTTTTTTTGTTGATATTTTTTTTTTTTAGTTTTTGTTTTAAGAATAAGAATAATAATAATAGGGAAGAATGATAAAGAGTACTTGAAAAGGAGAAGACACAACTGTTTGTTTATCAAAATTCTATTCTAATGTTGGGGGCTGTAGTTGTATTTATTGAAATGAGCAAGCCCATTTGTTTAAATGAATTAATTGTTGTTTTTTTTGTTATTGATTTTGATTCAACTTAAGAAGTAGAGGTTAGATCAGAGGGTACAAATATGAGAGGGTCTTTGCAAATATTGAAATTCAAACTGGTACACGGTCATCTTTTTCCTTATCTGTATTACCACACTGAGTAAAAGTATCGTTAGATTTCTCCAGAATTGCGACATTATTTTTTAGACAAAATTCATTGGTCCACAAAACAAAAACACACTGAATTTTGGTTACTAGAATCTGACATCCACTCAAAGTGGGAGGAGGATTGTTTTTTTTTTCACCAAATTTCCAAAGGTTGAAAAGCGAAACCTTTACAGTATTTTCAAATTTGAATTTCCAACACAACGTATCAATATTCAAATTCAAAAACGATTTACGTAAGGAAAGTCCTCATTTAACGGAAATGTTGTCGAACACCAAACTGTTGTATCGATATGATATTTAAATCTGTTTATAGCATTGTTAAAACTAAGTAACTTGGCATTCTTGATTAGCCCTGTTTTGGTATTTATTTGCGCTTCCTCCACATATGTCTGATGGTTAAGATTGATTGTAAAGTCTATTTTCGTCTCCAAGAGACTGACAACTTGGAAACAATAATCTATTTTTGGAACGTTAATATATGTAATAATTTAAATAATAATTAGAATAATAACTTTAATTTGGGACATGGCAGCATTTGGATATTAAAGAAATTTTAATTCCAAAGGGAAATTAGAGGTTAAGACTACACGGCAATCAACTTAATTGGCCAACTTTATTCGGAAATTTCCCTCAATGTGGGTGGTATGGGGAACAAAGCACCTCCACAATATTCAAAAGCTTTCCACGGGAGAATGGATTATAGTAGTGAGAATCCGCGCTATTGGGGTGGCAGAGCTACTCTCGTTCTCTGCTGCCTCTACGTTGTTTTCATTTTCGTTGCCGGAATCTGCTAAAATATTTATGGAATTTGTGTGATTTTGATTGATTGGTGGTTCAAGTTGGGGAGAAGGTATATCCAAATGACGATTGATGTGATCATTTTCGTTGCCCGCTGATTGGTCAGTTTTATCAGTGTCCACTGCACTTTTATCATTGGTAAAGTTATTGTCTTGTTTAAATATTGCAGATTTGAAAATTTCCTTATTATTCTCGCGCGTGGTTTCATTTTTGAGTAAAAGATGAATGTGATACCCAAACAACCCAATTACGGGGAAAGACACCAAAAAACTAATAATGACCAAAGCCAAGGACAGAGGTTGTCTTTCAATTACTTTAGAATAATCGCTTTCCTTCTCCACTGTAGAATCATCATGTACCTCGTTAGTGCTAGCCTTGCTATCCAATATCAACTGATAAATAGATGTTGAAAATACCAAAATGATCAAAACAGATAAATTTAAAAGGAAATAAAGGAAATATTTGTAATTTCTAATTCCAACACAATTGCCAAGCCAAGGACCTAAATAATAATAGTAGTAATATTAAGATAAGTTAACAATATTTATTCATTCACACAAGATTATAAATCAATACTTACAGTGGTGATCAAATTTAGCTACACAATGTCCGCATACCTTACAATGTGATGCTCGAGGTGGTTTATATATTTTACATGTTTCTGAAATAGAAATCATATTGTTGTTAGATTTTGAATTTGTTTCCGGACCAATTTTGGAGTACTTACTACAATAAACTGATGTGAATTGATATGATAGTTGTTTACCATTCTTTATATTTAAATCGCTTATGAATTTGTTGGTTGATTTCAATGAAATCGAGTTATCGTTATTGTTGCTATTATCGTCAATATCAGAGTCGGAATCGGAATCACTTTCCGAGTGCGTATCTGTTGAATCTGAATCTTTGTCGGGCTGCTCCTCTGCCTCGTTTGAATCTAAAGAAGAACCTTCTGCTTTCTCGGCTTGATCCATACTGTTAGAACAAGCTTTAGGGATAATGCCAGGGTTCATCATGGATGACAATAGAAATGTAATTACAGTCATCATTGTGAAATAACTAAATACAACGCCAATACCTATTCCCAAGTATCTGTTGTGTTGAACCAAATAGGAAAATCTAATCAAATCAACAATTCACTATATTAATATAAACTGATATTTGGCATATAATAATAGGTAATACTTTACACTTTAACATAATATGCTATACATGGTCCAGTAATAAATAGTAATGTGAAAAGTGTAGATAATTTAAACTTTATCATTCTAAATTTAAGATATTCTTTATTCAATAGATAGTTAATAACTATCTATTAAATAAAACTAACCGAAACTAACTGGCTAACTACTAATCTATAATCTATATTTTGGTTTTTATAACTATTAATGATTACATTTAGTATATATATTAATATTATAAAGTATTGAAATGAGAACTTTATGGGAAGGAAGGAATTAGGAAGTTGATTGATTGTATGGATATTATTAATTTCTTTAGAAAAAGGTAATTTGGAATGGATTGAGAGATGAGAGAGTGGGAAGTGGGTCTTGTCCAGCTATTTGATTGATCAAAAAAAATTTTTAATCACTATGAAAAAACTCGACTAATCACAAAAATTATAAAAAATTAAAAACAAATAATTATTAAAAATCTTTTTGTTGTATGAATCTAAAAAAGTTAGATTTATTGTTTTTTCATAGAATCTATTCAAAAACAAAGCAGTGAGCACCACAAGTTTTCATAAAAATCAAAAAAAGACATTTCAAATTTTTAGATATAGATCAGATTTTAAGATTTCTAGACAATTTAATATACAAATAGATCAGTTTAAAAATGGATGAAGATATTTCTATCATTTCGGACAATGTACAGCAAGCAGCAACACATGATAGTACCCAACATGAAGGTATTACCAAAATTAACAAGAAGAGAAAAGAGAAAAAAGAAAAGAAGAAAATTAAGATTGATCATAGTATACCTTTGAAGGAGAAGCCTACGGAGGAAGATCTGGCTATGCACAATGGTTGCCAGTTTTGGATGGTCATCAAGTCGAAGCACAGAGCTCACTTTTGTCCGATGCCGAAAGCAAAGAACTCAACATTCTGTACGCATCACCGTCCATTAGATGAATGTAACGATGAGTCGGACCCTTTGAAAAAGCGTGTTAAGTGTCCGTTAAATCCGTCACAGTATGTAGAATCTCGTACAAGAGATGAGGTAACATCCGACGATCGATGGATATTAACATCTATTTCTTTAAGTATTGTATATGAACATAAGTTAAAGAAACATCTCAAGGGTTGTCCAGATGCAAAGGATACACAATCAAATGCACACATTTCAAGTTCAAAGAAGCAAGTGTACTACCAAGAGAACATAAATGGAATGCCACCTTTATTCAACTCCAAGCCCTTGTCACATGTATCAACCTCAGATCTCCAATCAATAGCAATCAAGCTTGACAACTTGTTCACTGAGTTGTTTCCTTTTGGTATAAAGGTGAATGAATATCAACACTCCTCTTTTGATAGAATTGTTGCCACCAAGTACGTTAGACTACATTTCATTTCAATTGAATTACTAACTTACTTAAAATGCTAAAGTGTAAACTCTGATCGAAAACTAAAGCATATACAACAAGAATCATCAATAATTACACTTCTGGAAACTGAGCAATTGTTATCTGAGGATAATATATATTTAGAGTTTGGTGCTGGCACTGGCAAACTTGGATATCATGTCTTCCAATCCCTGAACAACAAGTCAGGTCATATCATGATTGATCGTATGAAGTTCAAGTCTTTGAAAAAGTCGGACAGACAAATCAAGAATGAAGCAGGTTGCAAGTACTTTGATAGATATCTCATTGATATCAGACATCTAGATCTCTCAAAGGTTGAGAGATTGGAGCAATCAAAATTCGTTATCATCAGTAAGCATCTATGCGGTTGTGCTACTGATCTCACCCTCAAGTGCCTATCGAATGCACTCGAACGTAATGAAAAGCTACATTCCAATTTTAATGGTATAGGTATAGCAACATGTTGTCACCATCTTTGTACATTGGATACATATATCAGTAAGTCAAATCAAAAAAATGCATTCAGCTAGATCCATCTTTATTAATATGCTATTCACTTTAGATCCAACCTTTATTTCAGAGACATGTAAGCTAACACCTGAAGAGTTCCAGTTGATGACTTCTATTACCAGTTGGGCAACAATAAATGAAAAACAAACATCAAATGATGGTGAAGACACTAACCTAAAGAACAAGAAGAAAAGAGTTAAACTAGATAATGGTAACAATGAGAAAGATGAATCAGATTCTGATGGAGAAGAGGAGCAGGATGATAGCATAAGAGAAAATCAAGATAGAAATAACAAAATTTTAAATGACTTGATCAACTATGATACAGTATTTGAAATACTTAGAAAAGAAGATCTTGGATATAAAGCAAAGCGAATCTTGGACTATGGTAGATACATCTATTTGAAGGACACCCTGAAGCTCAAACCAACGATGCAAATCTACACATCACACTCCAAAGAGAATATGTTTTTATCAACGACTTCCAACTTTGCCCAATAACATTCAATGATACAATAAAGCTGCAACTCGTATAATTGATTACTTGAGTTAAAAGAGTGTTATTACATGTTTTGGTTTTATTAAATATTATGTTTAGGTTTTAAAAAATAAATAATTATTGGCTTAATCGTCGATATCATCTTCGTCGATATCAAGTGTACGGATGGAACCATCTTCGTCGGCAATTAAAGTGGTACTTCTTCGAATGTCTGTATTTGAAATTGATAGGGAGACTTCGGTTGGTGGAGTCATTGGAACTACTGATATCTTTTCTGAGAGGGTCAGAGCGGGTGAAGAGGATGCCTGCTGGACAGGTGATGGTTGTTGTGAAGGTGATTGTGGTGGCATGTGATATCTAGGTGAAAGTGGTGGTATATTGGTTTTGGATGATGAGTTATGATTTGAGAAGGAAATGGATTTCAAACGAGAGTTACTGGATGGCAATCCACCACCTCCGTTGCCAATGCTTGGAAGACTGTCAAAGTTGAGAGACTCATTCGATAGGCTGAGTGAGTGATTCATAATGTTCGCTGGAATAGAGTTTATAGTCTCTAGTGAGAGGAAAATGGATGGGAGCTTGGAATCTGAAGACTTTCCAAAGAGACCTGATCCGCTGATCTGTCCACTCACACGCTTGTGAGCAGGTGACATTGAAGATTGTGAACTGTTACCCAAGCCAGAGCCAGAGATTTTTAGTGGATTTGGAGAGTTGGGAGCAAAGAAAGACTCAGTTGATGGGATGTCACCTGAAGAGTTGAGACTGATGCTACCGTTACGAGTTGTTCCATCACGATTGACTCTGACATTGATCTTTGAAGATGATGTACGAAGAGAGATGGGTGAATCAGGATAGTTGTCGAAGTTTTCGGTTGGGAAAGTCATCAATGGAGAGAAAAGCTTTTGCTCGGTGACTGGTGTCATTGCACCTTGTACAGATACATCGCTAAACAATGGTGAAGTGTTGGATGCTGGCAAATAAGTGGATGGTGAAGAAACGTTCACTGCCTCATGATTCATTTCACTGTGATGCTCAGCATTGCTCTTATCGTTGATAACTTCAATTGCATCAAATTCAGAAAAATGATGTGAATGGTTGTGTGGATGATTGTGGCTGGCGTGATGGGTGTTGTGATGCTCTCTAATAATCATATGGCTAGACTCGGGTGATTTTGGATTATTAAAGTGGTTGTAATTATATACAGTAGTCTTTGGTGGTTGATGTTGTTGATGTGATTGATTATATAAATATGGCTTATGTTCGTTAGTGGTTGGAATCATGGTTGGATTGCTAGCCAATCCCAACAAGGCGGCTTGCTCTTTGTCGACCATGATGGAGATTCCATTGACAAGTGCATTGTTAATATTGCTGCTAATACTATTTTGATGGTAAGATGCGTTACTGTTGCTATTTGGACTGCCAGAAGTTGTAGCAATTAAATTAGCGGTGGCCTTTGATTTCTTGGGAGTAACAGTTGCGGCTTCAGCATCATTTTTCTTAGAATTTCTCTTCTTCTTTACATAACCGTCATCTACCTTGTGGATGTTACGCTTGTGCTCGTTCAAATCAGAGAGTTGGACAAACTTGCTGTCGCAGTCACCAAGGTCACAAGAGTATGGCTTCTCACCAGTATGCTTGTAACGGATATGGTGAATAAGATTGTAAGCAGACTTGAGTGGTTTGTCGGCACGACTGCATCCAACCCACTCGCACAATGACTCACTCTTCTTGCCCTTTTGATTTTTGACATGTTCGGCAATGTGCTCACCCAACTCCTTTAGGCTATCGAATAAACAGTCCTTGCAATCAGCCCATTTGCACTCAAATGGTCCAGTAGGGGTGGAAGTACGTCTCTTTCTTGGCTTTTTTGGTTGGCCTCCGTTGGTAGCTGCACTAGTCAGAGTACGCTTGCCGCCAATAGTCTCGATGTCGTCACTATCTTCCTCACCAGATTCACTCTCAACTTCTTTGTTCTTCTTTCTCTTATTTGCCTTTGTACTAGGATAACTAGTAGTTGCCAAACCATCTTCTTCCAATTTAACACCGGGGGTATGTGATGGGTTTGTATTCAAAATTGATTGGACAAATTGTTGTTGTTGATGTAAAATGTCATCAGTATCACTATCTAATTTTCTCAGTGATGGATGCATGTATGAATGATTTGAAATCTTTTGTTGTTGTTTCAGAGGGTTGAATTCGTAGTCCATGTTTTTGTTGGTGTTGTGGTTGTAAAGTTATGTTGGTATCGTTTTGATAATCGGTGTTTGGGTCGTAGGGGTGAAGATGTGAGAAGCTCTCCTTCAAAGCATTGACTTGCTCCATATTGAAATCTTGTGTCAGGTGAGTCAGAATTGATCCATACTCGGTGTTGATATTTCCAGAACTGGATTTGCGTTGTTGTTGGATATTTGAGTTTGAATCGTTTTTCTCCTTCCACGTCTCAATCAATTGATTCAAGAACTTCTTTTTCTTGTTGAGTGTTTTTGGTGCTGACACTGAGTAGGAAAATTAAATGTTAGTGAAAATGAATGAATGATATTGATGATTGTGAATCAACTTACCTGGATCATATGGATTGATGAGATGTGTAAACTTGATGTGTCCCATGAGGGTGTGGAAGTCCTTGATGACTTGAGTGCAATTGTCCCATTCACAAGTAACTGATGAATTAAAGTTGATAGATCCACTGCTGAGGCGAAGTCCACTGTTTGATGTGGCTACTGATGGTTTGTGTTTGAAGTGAATGGTTCTGAAATGTATCCAAAAATCGGTGAGTGATTCAAACTTGAGGTCGCAACGATTCCATTTGCACTGGATGATGTTATTGTAGATATCAAATGCTTGACCAATTGACGAACTAAGTACTGAATTTGACAATATTTGTTGTTGTTGTTGTTGCTGCTGTTGCTGCAACTGTTGACCGTTATTTAAATAAATACTGTTGGTTTGTTGTGGTTGTTGTGGCTGTTGTTGCTCTGTGTTTTGGCTGTTGTTTTGGGTAAGTGAATTGATGGCACTTAGATTGAGTCCGAGAGATGATAGCAACTGGCTGTTGCTAATTGAAAATGTTGGGTGGTGTGTTTGGTGCGGCCATTGGGTTGCTCTGTTGTTGCTGGTAATCATCAAAGTTGAAGAAATAATTCGAATTATTTAAGGAATCTGTAAGTTTATTAGCATTGGATTGTTGGGCCATGAGTGAGTTTATCGAGGTTGTAATTTGTGGGAGGATGTTTGTGGTGTTTCCAGCGATGGCGTCGTTTTCAATGGAGGTGCTGATCGATGGAAGCTGATTGCGCAGATTCGAGTTTGAAAGTGTCAAAAGTAGGGAGTCGAGGTTGAGTCCGACTGCCGATGCAACAGCTGCAATGGTCGACAATGAGAGTAATGGCGAAGTGGGTAGTTGTGGTAAGGTGGGGGTTGATGCCATAAGGGTAGCCCACTCGATAGTTTCCTTAGTGATGAGAGTATCGTCTTGAGACTCCAAAATGGGTGAATTTGTATTATTATCTGATGTGCTAGTGGTAGTGGAACTATTAGTATGGTTTCCACCACGTATCAGATGTTGATTCGAGGAATTTGAAGTAGTAGATGAATTTGATAGTTTTGAAGCCGACAATCCGGAAGAAGTGTGGTTGTCCATGATGCTTGGGTTATGATGGTAATGGTGGTGATGAAAGTGGTGTTGCTGATGTTGTTGGATCTCTTCCTGTAGTGTGGTTGTCATATATATACAATAGAGTGGTGCGATGAATCACGCCGAACCAAAAAGAAACCTTAGGATAAAGTGGTAGATAATAAAAAAATAAATAGGTAGCAAACTTATTTCAGCAAAAATTGGTGTAAATAAGTTTATTGGGATGAAACTATAGTTTAGTTACTATGCTATACTAAATTGGAGATTAAATGGTGCAAAAAAAAGACAATTAATAAGCTTATTAATTGAAATTGGAATCGATATTTCTGTTGTTGTGAATTTAATTAAGCTGGGTGGATGGTTTTGAGAACACAATAAATGAGAAGTAAAAAAAAAGTAAAATACTGTTCAGTCACGCAGCCAAGGAGAACAGCATTTGTTGTGGTATTTACTCAAGATGATTCAATAAGTAAGTAATAAAAAATGAAGAAGTGCGAGTTGGAATAGAGATAGAAGGATGTTTATGTTGCGGACAATAATATAATGTTATGGTGGTGGTTGTTGTTGTTGTTGCAGAACAATCTTTGCTCTTTTCTTTATATTTGTTAACAACTAACTAAGTATATTGGAATGTTGTGGTGTTGGTGTGGGTGGTGGAGTAACAACTGGAGTTTTGTATGTTTATTTGTTAATTCAAGTGAAGTGTTTGTGTGTATTCAAATGATGACCTGGTAAAAAAATTATGGTGGAATTAGTTTGGTGTTCGGAACAACAAAATCGATGTGTTAACAAAATTTAAAAATTAAAAATCCAAAAAAAAAAACACAAAAAAATGATAATTATTTTGGTGTTGCTGGGTGTGAGGTGTGGAGGTGAGTGGTTTTTACTTTTTGTTTAAACGATTTTTAGGGTTGTTGTACAAATGCAGGGTTGTGACTCGAGTGGGTATTCACTGGGGAATGGGATATCAAGGATATTGTTAATGTCTTAGATAATAAGATATTTATATTATTATTATTATTATGATTATTATTATTAATTGCAGGATGATGGATGGATGTTCGTAAGTTATTATACTGTGTACAGTGTAAATAAAAGTTGAAAAAACTATTATTAATTTATATAGGTATGATTGTGCTAACAAATCGAAATTGAATTGGTGTTGTTATTATTATTAATTATTACTGTTTACTTTGCTGGAGAAGATGGATGATCGATGGTTGGTTGGTATTACGAATAAAAATAAATAAAGAACAAAAACTTTTATTTAAACAGAAAAATATAAGTTATATAAAATAATGGTAAATATAATTATTTAATTGTTTGTGTGTGTTTGTGTGTCTGTTTAGCCTGGTGTTGCTGTTGTTTAGTCTGGGAAATCAATGCACTCGCAAAAACACTAGGTGTTCAGTTGACTACAAAAATGAAAACCAAATAAAATTCAATTTAAATCATTAATTATAAAATTTCGAATTTAATGCTAAAAGACTACCCCACATGGATGCAGATATGTTGGAAAAATCTGCAAAACCTGATTCCATTTGATAGAGAACAACCGCCAGGCTACAGATTCAGTGGCATTATTTTGTAAAAAAGAGGTGCTATTGCAGCCTGGTTTGATTTTGATAAAGTGGTTGTTTAGCAACTGTTTAGTTTTCGTGTGGGGGTTTAGATATTGCAAGGTTAACTACGGTTTGGTCGCTCTTGTTGTTGATTTGTCGAGGTTGTGTTTGATGTTGATGTGACTATTTCAGAAAATTAAACAACCACACTACATTTATCATTCAATTAATTCCTTTTTTATCACTTGGTTGTTTAGTTTCCTTACCAGACTAAACAGATAGCTTTCAAATTTGGAAAAACAATCATGATAAAGTGGTTTTATTTGTCCAAATAAAATAATATTTGCAACTACAACACATTTTTATTAATCTAGATTTTAGCTCTTTTTCATCAATGGTCTTTTTACCTGCATCAACGAAGAGATCATCTGGTTTTTCTTGTTGATTTTGGAATTGAATTGATATTATTCATGTTTGATTTTATATTAAAACAACCTTGCAACCACCAAGCAAAGAAAACCACTGACTGTTGTTTCGTTTAGTTGAGGAGAGAGGTACCCAGCCTTTGAAAATCCAGAAGAATATTGACCATTGTATTTTTAGGTGAAAGGTAAGATTGATGTGATTGAAGATGGCTAAGATCTAAAAAATAGTAAATATTAAGTTTCCCAGCAAATTGATGTAATAAATATCTAATTTAACAATGCTGGTATTTAATGATCTTATATTTTGGTCTTTCCTGTAATGATGTGATCTTAGTTTTTTAATTATTTCAAAAGTCAAGCTGGTAATAATAAGTAAAGATAGTTTTCAAAGTAATCACCAGCAATGAATAGTCTACCAGCATTCAACATCAAATAAACAAGTGAATGGAACAAGCTAGTTGATCAGATTTATATTTATTTCAAATTTATTTATAATAATGATCCAATTGGAAAAAACAATTAAAGTTTGGAAAATATTATTATTATTATTATTATTATTCTTATGATTAATGTATTGGTAATTTGAAATTTGGTACCATTGTTAGGTTGGGCTGAGTTTGATTTGATTTGATTTGGTATTTATAGTATAGTGTATAGTTATAGATTATTTTTGATATCACCGTCGTAGATTACGGTTGATTTTAATTTACCATTGTGGTTGGGCGTCACGCTGAAATAGCTGTTGTTAATAGGTAACTGTATGGGTGTTGCGGGGGAGGGTGGAGGTGCCATGGGATGTTGTTTGGTTGGTGTTGAAAAAGGTGTTGAGTAAGGTGTTGCTGGTTGTGATGACATGATATCACTGCCACTATTTAAATTGTTATTATCACTTTTTGTTTCTGCTTCTTTCAATAGGAACTCTATCCACATGTCTGTCAGCGATTTTTCGCCATTCTGCTCTGCGTTGGGTGTTGTTCCATTTCCAAAAAATGGTATCAATGACCATTGTCTTTTTGTTAATCCAATCTGTCCAATTAAATTTAATATGTTAGATTCAGCTATTAATAGTCTATATATTACTGATACCTACAGTAACTTTCTCATCATCATTAAAACTTAGTATTTTTGCAATCAATTCCAAAACATCCAATTTCTTTGTTCCTTTTACATTGAAATAGGTTAAAAATAGTTTACTAACGATTCTCCTAATGAATTTAAATGAGGTGAGTACTGGGCAGAGTTATTATATGGTCATAGATTCATACTTATCTACCGATTCTTGCTCCTGTAGGCACATATCAGACAATCTATTTATATTCTTGTCGAATGCCATCTTCAATGGCTCAATGTCTTCTTTCAAAGTTCGATATTCTTTTTCTTTTGTGGCAAGTGCTTGCTCCAATTGCTTTATGGTGTTGTTTGCCTCTTGGAATCGCAGCTTCAGTTGATCATACTCCTGTTTTTCTTGCTGTAATCGATTGATCTCTGATTGTGAGTCTTTGATCTTTTGGTGAACCGACACCAGCTCAGACTGAATGGTGGACTCCTGGTCTGCTTGGAACTGCTCGAGTACCGATTGCAAGTTGTTGAGAGCAACGGTGGTACGCTTTAGTTCATCATCCTTCTCCTGTAGTTCACGCAGCAATCTGTCGTTTGCATCGCTTGCTGTTTTGTTGCTAGTATTCTGTTCCTGCAATAATTTCAGTTGCTCCTCAAGTTGACTGATCTTTTCTTCATTCTCCAAATCTGTTGTAGTATGATTGTCCTCTATTTCCAACAAATGCTTTCTCAGCCTAGCCAATTCCTTTGTTGATTTGCTGAGCTGTTCCTTGAGTGCATCGATTTCCTGCTTACTTTCATCATCGATAGCATTGTCATTCGTACTATCTTTGTTTACTGCAGCTGTATGTTGATCCTCACTCTTACTATTTACAGCACCTGATTCATTAGCTTTAGCATTTAACTGATCCAATGTCTCCTTTGTCTTTTCAGCATCTAATTTGAGTTGTTCATTTTCCTTTTTTTAAGGAATCGATTTGTTCAGCTGTTGATTGGTCTGAAATTGATTTCATTAGTGAAGCTTCTCGACCAAACAAGCAAACAACTTACTAGTTTCATTCATAACCTCAATTTCTTGCTGTAATGTTTCAATTTGATGGTTCAATTTATATATTTTATCTTGATGTAATTGCTGTAGTGTTAATATTTGATTCTGGTAGTTCTCGGATTGTTTCTAAACATTTGATCAAAGTAAATTAGTCATCCTCTTTCTTGAGATGGTGCTGAGGTAGCCTTTTGAATACAATACTTTTAGCTGTATTTGTAGTGATTGTAGTGTATCGTGTTCATTGCTGTTGGCATGGTCATCGTCAAATACCATTTGATTTTCATTCTCTAATGTTAGACCCAACGATGAGTGTCCATTTAAATCGCTATTTTGCACTGTCTGTTGCTGTTGCTGTTTGCTGTTGCTGTTGCTGTTGTGTTTGGTCTGCTTTTGCAGATGTATCGGATGTAGGAGACATCAATGTTTGCTTCAGATTTGTATTAATATTTCTTAGATCTGCCAACTCTGCTTCTTTCTCCGACATCAATCTGCTAAACTCCTTTGTAACCGATGCCATCCTCTGTTCTGACTCTAATGATCGCTTCTCCAACTCCTCATTCTCCATTTTGTATTTATTCACCTATAAAGCCATTAGTATGCACATCAATCCAACTATCAGCAGCCGTCAATACATGTCATACCTCAGCACGCAACATAACAATTTGCTCCTCCAAATCATCTTCACCATCTTGAGCATCGTCATTGTAGTAGTTCTCTGGATTCTCAGAAGTGATCACCTCTTTAATCTGGTTGAATTGGTCACTGAACGAACTAAACCAGCCTCCTCCACCACCTTGGTGATGACCTCCATTAGAGTTTTGACTCATAGCTATTTATATCTACAATTTGATAATTAATCACAAACAACAACTAACTATGTAAATCTAAAATTTCGTCTAATGTAGTGTAGTAGTGTAGTAGTAGTATAATAGTAATCAATGTAAATTTAATAAGAGTTGAGTAAGGTGGATAAAAGACAACAATGCAACTCAGCAATCAATGTTTGACTTTTGTTTTTCACATTTTCCTCACACCAAAGAATGAATTACATCCCCCACACATTGCAAACCACAACTAAAATTATTTAATTTTGTTTTCTTTGCAGGTGTTTCATTGTTCGACTGTATCTCACAAATCTTAGGAGGTGTGGATCAATCTTATCATTATTAAGTTCCAATCCTTCTGGAAATACTCAATTCTTCATCCTCAATGATCGATTCCTATATTGATAGTGATAATTGAACCAAGTCTCTATTAAAAGTGAACTTTAATGCCATCAGTTAAAAATAAATGTTTCAAACCAAATGAGGAATCACTTTAATATATATATATATATATATATATAAATAAAAGATTATAAACAAATATAAGTAGCAGATTTCCACCTATGGATATTTTAAAGTGTGGTGGGATTTTAAAAACAAGTTAAGTTAAACTATTGTGGTTGTTTGGCATTGTGGGAATTAATCTTTAAAGATTTTATAATGATATCTTTGTGATTGGCTATTTGCTTCACCATTTTTTTTAAACGAATCAAACAGTCTAACAAACGATGCTGATTGTGGAGTAATAAATAGATAGATACATGTAGTTGTATTCAAACAAAATCATCATCAAACAGATATTTATCATTATCTATATTCATATAAAAATAGTTATTGCAATTTCCTATCTATTAGATCAATTAAAAGTCATAAAGTTATTATCATTATTTATATCGAACAAATAATACAATAGATTGATATTTTAATAATAATATATATATTGTATGCAATTATCATATATATATTATATATGTTTATAATAGTTTAAAATTATAATATTAATCAATATTAGCAAGAAGCAACAACAACAACTAGACTATAGTTAGTTAGTTACATGTTTGTTTATTGCAACTTTATTTGAATTTACATTTATAAATTAAATTAAATTTAGATCATTATTATTAGTATTTAAATTAAATTTGATCCTAGGATAATAATTATAATCAACATGTTATTACCAACAATCAATAACAATCTTATTAATTATATTAAGTTGTTTATTATATATTTGTTTATAAATTGTAAGTATAACATATTATAGTAATAGTAAGTTGTGTATTCTTTAACATGCTACATATTACATCTTACATGTATGTATGTACGTTATTGTTAAAGTTTAATTTAGTATTAAGATATTTATATTAAAATATTTAAATTTATGATTTCATTTATTAATTTTATAACATTGAGTAGGTGTTCTGGCAGAGAATGACAATTCAAAAGATATACCTGGTTTACGAAAACTCTACCTTCATCATCATTGGAATAGTTGTCATTGTGTCGCTAATTCTATTGCTGGTCTTATTTATATTTTATTGTCGTGTACAGGAAGAGAAATCACTTACAACCGCATTTGGAGGAGCCAGCGGTAGTGGAACTTGGACTCCCAATCTCCTTAGCAAAAAGAAAGGAAAAGATGGCTTGAAACCACTGTTGGACTACGACTCGAGTGCATCCGACGATGATTTAAATACTACTTTCAACGATGACAACATGGTTTAATTATTACTCACCAAGTTTAGCCGCCGCAATTACTTTATAGATATCAACTCCAAAAGACAATTCTATTTTGCTGTCAACTATAAATTAATAATAGATAATTATTAATTTATTATCATTGAGTCAGTCTTGTTCGTTTATTTATAACCAAATAAAATGATATGATATATATAGTATTTTAATATGGCCTAAGGAATTCATGGTTCAATGCTTCGGTTGGTGTAATTCTCTTTTCTGGGTCTAAAATAGTACACTTTTCGATAAGATCTTTGAGTTGGTGAAGTTTCTTCATTTCGGCCTCTGGCAACACGGTTCCGTTTGGATTGAGATAGTTCATGAAGTCTTTAGTTGGCTTGGTGAACTCAATTGGTGTTCTCATGACCTATAGTTGATAAATATTAGATTAGAATTTTTCAATTTAATTTAATGAAGAAATGATTGACTTACTTTATGTTCAACTGGATCACGATCATCTTTCATAAAAGTTGATGATTCATTGAAATGCTTGGAAAAGAACTCTGCTTTCTTGAGCATCTTCTTTGGGAATGGACCCTTGTACTCTAGGAATAGTCTTATCATATCGTTGTTAGACTTACCGGGGAACATGAATTTACCTGTGTACAATTCACCGAGACAGCATCCAACGCTCCATACATCAATGGCATAATCATACTTCATACCTAAAACTAATTAACGAAAAAAGATTAGCAAATGATAATAAACAAACTATTGGATAGTAACTTACTGATTTCAGGTGCTCTGTAAAATCTACTAACCAAGTATGGAGTGATTTCAGATTCGTGTGGCTCACCTGCTGAACCAAAATCACAGAGCTTGATGGTGTTCTTTGAATCGTTGACAACAATATTGTCTGGCTTGATGTCAGAGTGAAGTATCTTGCATATTTTAATGTGCTTGAGTGCCATGAACAGCTGCTTGGCATATACTCTGACTGCATTCATGCTCAGTCCGACATTCTTTCCATACTTTTTGATCAGATGGTGCAAACTCATACTCATAGGCTCGAAAACAATGCAGAGATGATTTCTGTAGGTGAATGAGTCTTTGAACTGGATACAATGATTTCTGTGTTGAGATCCGGTGCTACTTGTGTTGGTATTGTTGATCTTTTGGAGTATTTCAACCTCCTTCTGGCCAGATCGATACATCGATGGTCTGTTTCTGATGATCTTAACAACAACATCTTCGTTGGTATTGACGTTCTTTGCTGTGACCACAGTACTGAATACTCCTGATCCAATTGGAGAATAGATTTGATATTTGTCAATAATTTCTCCAACCTTATACTTGTAGTAACCATCTTGATCATCCCAATTGTCCGTCAGATTGAGATCAGTATTTATCGTCTTGTCATTTTTATTCAGTTCAACAGCGATTTGGTCTACGGCTGATTCGTTTGTCGGTGAGTCACTAAACATGTCTACAATAACTGGAGCAGATGGCTTCGAAGGCAAAGGTGGTGTTGTGGTCGATGCCTTAGCAGGAGCTTTTATCTTCAAATCATTGGCATCAATTTTTTTCCACGTTTCTTCAAGTCTTCTTCGGATGAGCATGATTCCTGTTCATCGTCATTACCATTATCCATTGCCCCATTGTTGCTTATGCCATTATTTACACCATTTCCTTTTCTCCATTCAAAATTGAGTATCTCATCATCTTCTTTTTCTTTCTCCTTCTCTTTTTCTTTCTCTTTTACCTGAGTATTATCTTTTGTCTCATGTGTTGGTGCTATTGTAGGTGTTATCGTAGGTACAGTCGTAGATACAGTCGCAGCAGATTCTTGTCCATATTTCTCCTTGATTCTCTGTCTTCTAAGTCTACTCTCTTCTAGAATCTTTCTTTCTCTTTCTTCTATATCTTCTTCAGTGATAACAGCGATCGTTTCTTCTACTTTCTGTGGGGTAATTTTTGGTTGTACGGTTGCTGGTGTTGTGGATGTGAGTATTGGTTGTACGGTTACTGGTATTGTGGATGTGGGTATTGGTTGTTTTGGTACTGTTGTAGGGGTAGAAATTGAAAGGGGAGTAGAGAAAGAGGGAAGTGGTTTATTTGCTTCAACTTTTGATGCACTATCTTTAGTTGTAGCTTCATTATCTTCCATTTCATTGTTATATCTAGTTCTTCCATTGTCATATCTATCTCCACTTCTTCTGTCTCCACTTCTTCTGTTGTCTCTATCATCTCTATCTGAACTTCTTCTATCTCCACTTCTTCGGTTGTCCCTGATGTCTCGACTCTCATATCTGTCGTCTCTTCTATCCCTGTCCCTACTGTCATCGTATCTTCCTCTTCCGCTATCTCTCATATTTCTGTTATCTCTACTGTCTCTGTCTCGGTCATCGTAGGATCTTCTACTTCTATCATCTCTTCTGTCGTCTCTTCGATCATATCTGCCTCTGTCCCGATCTCTTTCTCTATCCTCTCTCCTGTCTCTGTCAAAAGATCTGTAATCACGAGTGTCTCTCTCATATCTAGTGTCATGATATTTGCTGTTTTTGGAGGGAGATGATCTTGACGAGTCGTACTTTGTCGAGCCGTTGCTTGACGAAGACTCAAGCGATCCGAGGTGCGATGGAGGAATAGGAGTAGAAGCAGTTTCATCGAGCTCACCTTCCTCAACATCATCAGCATCGTCAGAAGGTGGTTTCACTCTTTTAGGGTCTCTCAATTCCTGAGTGCCATTGTCACTTTCTATTTCATTTTCTTTTCTTTTATTACTGCTAGTATCGACAGCTAAAGACTCTTTCATTTTTAAACCAAAGTGTTATTAATTTAAAATGTAGTCGTAGTATTTGAAATGAAAGAAAAGAAAGGTAATAATTGGTATTAGTTATATTTCTTTTTACTTCTAACTTTATATATAAAGTTGTAATCGTTTACAAATAATCTATAGTTTGTATTTAAAATTCTTTTTGTTTATATTTTATTTTAATTATAACAAATAATAGAATATAGTAATTTAATAATATATGTATATAATATGATGATAATAATTGCTATATAGATATAGATAGTGATTTTAGTTTGAAATGAAATATAAAGTAATAAAACCAATGTGAATTAATTAAGTTGGAACACACAAACCAAATAAAAAACGTCAAATTTAATTGATGAAATTTGGAAACTACTTTGTGTATTAATATTGGTATTGTGGTTGGTAAAAACATTAAAAATAGACATAACTTTGAAGGGTAATTCAATTAATAGAATTCTATTGATAATTTATGGGTAATTAATTAATTAATTAATTAACTTTATTGATTGAGTTGAATAGTATGTATGGTCTGGAATGTAGGTAGGTGACTGTTATAAGCATTGATGAACATCATCATTCATGTAGTATGTACATCTTAATCTAAATAACCTTCAATTGCTCTCTGTTAATCAATGGAGATAACCCAATTCCTCCATCATCACTACTATGCCATTAATTCAATTAGCAATATGAGTTTGAAGGTACATTAAGTGTATTTGCTGAACGATAATTGATTGTTCTGCAGATTGTACCAAAATTGTCGTTGGGGTAAAAGCCATTCATCACATTATCTTGCTAAATACTAAATGAAAGAGGTAATCCTTTATATTAGTTAATATTTAAATCTGATGTCTAATGGAAAAGAAAAAGGAATCCATGACTTGGTATTCCAGTAATGTTTCATCAAAGTCTGACCATTTAATAATCTACCAACACTAGTGTATGGTTGAGATTGAGAGTGAAATAATAAATGGACTTAATCATGTAATGTATTCATTTGATATGATGTGTTATTAATGTTTAGTATTAGTATCATCTGATTAATAATAGTGTGGAGGAGAAAGAAGAGAAAGAGGAGAGTTAGAGTATGTTTATTTAAGACATTTAATTGAAGGAGAGCAATTCGATTTCGAAAATCAAAGTGGCATTTGGTGGGATGACTCCACCAGCACCACGAGCTCCGTAACCAAAGTCTGGAGAGATGGTGAGAACAGAGGTTTCACCAAGTGACATTTGGGCAACACCTTGATCCCATCCTTTGATAACTTGACCTAATTAGTTTGAATCAATTAGTACCAATCCGATTGAACAAGAAAATAGTTGAACTGATCCTCAATAACTTACCGGCACCCAACTTGAATGAGAATGGAGTACCTCTCTTTCTTGATGAATCGAAAACGGTACCGTTGGTCAATTTACCAACATAGTGAACATTGACAGTGTTACCTGCTTGTGGCTTTGAACCATTACCTGGCTTGACAACTTGAATATCTACACCCTAACAAATTTATCGGAATTACGCCTATATGTTAGCAACAACCATTTTAGATCATAAACTTACAATGAACAAATACTTACCATTTTATAACTATTTTATTACTAAATTAAATTAAACAACAATATTTTTAACACTGAGTCTGATCTGATGTCAATCATGAAGATGCTAAAAAAAATTAATAAAAAAAAAATGATTAAAATGTATTAAGAGAATCTGAAAGTGACCAATTTCGTATCGTGATCAATTTGGAAGTCAAGTGCAGTGCTGCTCTTGTACCAACCTATTATACTCTCTAAAGATATTTAATCACACTTGTTGCCCTATATCATCGTCATAATGACCATATCTTTTTTGTATTATCTACTTATTTCATCAATAGAATGTCTTCTGTTTCACTTCCAGTTGACTACAATCAGGTTTTATATGATTTATATTGTGTTTGTTTATTTACTTGAAGGTGATGAGTTCAATTTCGAAAATCAAAACAGAATCTTTTGGAATGACACCTGGGATACCACGATTACCATATCCCAAATCTATTGAAAGAGAGAATCAATGGTTAGAGATCGTTATCGACTTATGCTTGATGATTGTGGTTGGTGGTTGATAGTTACCTGGAGTGATGGTGAGTTCAGCCTTTTCACCGACAGACATTTGAGCGACACCTTCGTCCCATCCCTTGATAACCTTACCGAAACCGAGCTTGAAAGTGTAGGGTACACCCTTCTTGATGGAGTTATCAAATACGGTACCGTCCTTCAATCTTCCAATGTAGTGAACGGTGACAGTGACACCCTTTGGTGGTTTAATTCCATTACCTGGCTTAATGACTCTGATATCAACACCCTGCAGATGAACATGTTAATATCGCAGTCTTTTGTCGACAGTCGCCAACCAACAAACGAACCATTTATGTATTTGTATGTAAGACTAATGTTCAATTTCGACAAGATAAAAAGAAAGAAAAAGTTTTGTTTTTTATTTGCTGCTGAGAAAGTAGGTAGTGGTTGGTGTGTCTGAACAAACAGGATAAAGATAAAGATTAATTTCTTAATAATAATTATAATTATAATAATAATAATAATAGCCTTAAAGAGTACTATTTAAACGATGGTATGATTGATCAACTGATTGATGATTGATGATGTGACATGTGTCGTATGATTGGCTGGTGACCTAACAATGACAATACACTGTCTACTTCTCTATACTTACAATGCTAGGGTGTTGATATTGAAGTTGTACAAAAAGGTAATGGTATAAAACCACCACAAGGAAACATTGTAACTGTACACTATATCGGTAAATTAGTCGATGGTACCGAGTTTGATGCTTCCTATAAGCGTGGTGTTCCATTTGAGTTTGTTCTTGGAAGAAATAGTGGTATGTGAATCAACATAATCGAGTTGTTTGCTTTATATATGATTCCATATTAATGTTGTTTAACTAAATTCAAATAGTTATCAAGGGATGGGAAGTTGGAATTGCTCAAATGTCAGTCGGAGAAACATCTATTCTTACCATTTCACCAGGTATATTTATAATCATCAAATGAAAACACATACAATGTTTCATTAACCTTTTCTTTTGGACGATCCGTCCAATGAATCTAGATTTCGGATATGGAGAAGCAGGATTTGGAGGCGTGATTCCACCAAATAGTACTTTAATATTTGAGATTAAGCTTCTTGAATTTAGACCATTGAACACATATTAAGTTTAGTTCAAGTACGAATAAACCACTGACTAAAACCTAATAGTTGGTTGTATTATTATTATTATTATAATGTATCATGTTTGGTTTGTTTCTTTATTAAATATTTTGAGCTCAAACTACTGGCTCCATTCTTCTTGTATGTCAATTCCCTTCTAACACCATGCAATAATGTCAAAGGATCATATCCTATTGTTCTATTATTATTATTATTCTTGTTGTTGTATTTGTTTAGAACCAACTGGTTATGAATTTTATAAATAATATAAGCATGATAGATGCAATAAACAAAGGCGACACTGGATAATATGAAATTCTGTCGTTCTCCATATACTCTTCTATTGTAACATTCAATCCTTGTTTGAAAGTATACTGTGGTTTGAATCCCAATTCCTTCTTGGCTCTCTCATTACTGAACAATCTATCTTCTTGCATTCTACAGATTGGAGCAATTCAACTAGTTAGTATCGTCTTTATGTCTTCAAGAATGGCATCACAATACTTACCTTATTAAAGTATCGGGTTTATACAAGAATTTCTTCTTCTTAAACAGATAGAAGATCTTTCCGACGAAGCCTATGACCGGCTGAACGATTACACCTGGAAGCACAAGTCGTGGTTTCATTCTGTTGAGCTTTTCGTTGATGAATATCAATACATCGCGGTAGGATGTACCTTTGTCTGGACAGATGATGTATGTGTATGGAAGATGTCCGGGCTTGGTGTCATCAAGGGCAATCTTCTTCTTTTTGACTGCAAGTAGCAGACTGCTGACTGCGTCATCAATGTGTGTGTACATGACGGCTCCGGTCGCAAAACGATGGAATAAAGAAAATGAGTCCATAGCTGATTGCTTGTATCAACTCAAACACTGAGAAGTCATCGTCCTTTCCATAGATTCCAGTTAATCTGAGGATAATTGTATCTAAACCATACTTCTGCTCCATCTGACGCACCGCATCCTCTGCTTCCAGCTTTGTCTCTCCGTAGAAGAAGTTTGGATGGCACTCTGAACTCCACTCGTTTCTGGGGACACCAGTTGCTGGATAGAGTCCACCCATCGCCTCTGTTGATGAGCAATATATAAATCTCTTGATCATAACACTTCCACTAATTCTTCTTTTACTAATTCTACTACTACTACTATTTACACTACTATTTACACTATTTGAATCGTTATTCTCACTACTATCATCACTGTCTGTGTCACGGTCCGAGTCAGACTCTGGATTATACTCGTCGAGATCATTGCTGTAGATGGTTGACTCGAGCAGATTCCTGGTGGCGACAACATTGGTCTTGTAGACGACTTGGCGCTCATCTGGATAGAACTCCATTGCTGCGGCCAGGTGCACCACAACATCAATGTTGTTCAAGAATATCAGGCGACGAAGATGATCAACTACTGGCTTCTGATCATCCGACTTCAAATCAACTATATCACCAAAGAGAACATTGAAAGAAGGGTTGGCAGCATACTCCTTAAAGACGTTTGGTATATTATTCTTGTTTGCCTTAAATGTTCCGTCACTGGAGGTGCTTCTGTTGGGTACAGTAGAAGTAGCAGCGCTACTGTTTCTCGACCTTAGCAAGGCATATACATTATATAAGCCGGACTCAATGAATGGCTTGATACTGTTTCTTCCTATGAACCCATTCGATCCAGTCAGCAATATATTTAGCTTTTTCTTTCCTGGCAGTGATGTCATCGATGCTGAGCTTAATGTTGGCGATAATCTAACATTATTCTTATTCATTTTATAGTACAGTGCAGTATTAAAAAAAGCAGGTAATATGATACAAAATAAGTTTGCTGTTTGATTGATCAAACATTTTCACATTCATTTTTACTTTTTGTTTTTCTCAAACAACCACCAACCACAAAAGTTATTTTTGATCACTCCTGATCCGCACTTGTAACTGTAACTATTTTTGGAGAGAACTTGCATTTCATTAGTCCAATTTAGTATAATACTAAATTGGATTTATCCTTTATATTCGGGTTTTATTGGGATTTTAAAGTTGGATAGTTAGTACTCATGTGGATCAGAATTGGTATATGATACTAATGAGTAAAATGTCCTCCTATGTATCCAGAACATGGGCTACAGTTAACAACGAAAGCAAATGGATTATACATTGATCCTTTAACAATTGTATATCATGTAATTTGTTGGTTTGATAAAGGATAAGAATGTATTATATAAAGAATAGGATATAGTACATTTAATACTTGATTACAAATAATTAAAAAGATAAATTATGAAATTTCAAAATTGGATAAAGACAATAATTAGATGGATTTTCCAGAAGAAATATATTAACAAATTTTCCTAAGTGACTGTAGCATATCAGTGGACTTCTAAATAACAAAGATGTATATTAATCGATACACCACATCAATGACAACAGTGCAGTGTACATTTATCAATTTGAAAAACTAGATGGAGAAAAATACCAGACGTTTTTTAATTTTGATTTGGTAAAGTATCTTGAATTACTCCTGTTGGATCTTCACTTAATACCAAAGGAAGAACCTTACATTGATCCCATTTCATCCATTGCTCCTTGATTAGCTGAGCACTGTGATCTCCGAGTGTGATTGCAAAGAGTGCATCGAAACCACCTGCACCTGGTACACCTGAAGCTACACATCCGATTACTTCCATAGTTTGATCAGCCAAATTAGTTTGCTCCACTGGCTCCAATGGAACATCAGCAAGCTCACCCATCTTTCTCAGCAGTCTTCTAATTTCTATAAATGAGGATCTAACCAATTGAATCTGTTGAACAACATCATGATTTACTTCGGTATTCGATAGCAACTCTGACCATTTTGATTGAGGAGTAGTTGAAATCATCGAGAGTGTTTTGAAATATGCATCGTTATGATTTGAATGCAATTTATGTAACTCATTGAATGCTTTCTTAACTAATCCATTTGAATTGTGTAAATCATCCCATAATTGCTTTGCTATACGATAAATAAACAATCAATATTAAATGAACTTTCGATTGGATAATTACTAAATTAAATACTTACATTGCTCTGGATTTGATTTTCTCCATTCTAAGACTTTCTTTACCATGACTGGTGTATTAGATCCAATGCTTACATCTGCCAACAATAGTTGTAGTCCTGCTGGTAATGCCATTGGATGATGCTCATTGTCCCATTTTCTATAACTTTCCAATCTAATTCCAACATATTGTAAGAATTACTTTCATAAAACATTTTTAGCAGTACTTTAACTTACTTAACAGTATTATAATCCTCCTGTAGTATAGACTGCAACAATTGTTGTGGGGATGGAGCAATGTTCTTATCATAAAGGTCCAAAATACCTTGAATGAGATCGGGTGAGAATCTTCTATAAACCTGACTTCCAAACACTGCTGAACTAATGTCGAAACCACTACCAATCTTTCCTTGTGCAACGCAGTGGCATAGCTGTGCTAAATTATGTAGTAATGTCTTCTGGCTCATGAGCTTGGATCCTGCTTCTTGCTTCAAGTCGATCACTTTGAAGAATGACAACAATGCTGCAGTCAACGAGCTAACCAAAGCAGCAGAGCTTCCCAAACCAGTCTTTTGTAACTCATCTAAAGTAGTTGTCAAGGGCAAAAATTGTGGCAATGTCTTCAATGATTCATATGAAATTGGCAAACCTCTTTGCTTCAGCTAGAAGTTGTTAAATTAGTATTCACACTTTAATATAGCCGCGAGCGGCCTGTCGACCTACCTGTGGGATCTGTGAGTAGAAGTCGTTGGCACCCATAATTGTGATGTAGAGACCTGCGTTCAAGAAGCTTGTGAACTGAGCCCTGTCGATGATTGACTGCACCAAGATGAGTGTATAGTAGAGTGTTTTCTCGACGTATCTATTCTCTTTGTAGGTTTCTGGGTTGGCTGGAATGATCTCAATGACATTATCAGTATCTGGACGATAGACAATGTTGTAGTGCTGCACTGACTTGAACTGTGGTGATGATAACACTACATTGTAGTTGATTGGCTCGGCATGCTCGATTGGTCTGATGGTTGTGTAGAATCTTGAGTTTATAGTAAAAACGATACCGTCGAACAATCTGTCCAAAACTAAGTAACCACCAGTAACCAACACCTTACCCGGTGCAGAGCAGCAAACCTGATTATCAACACCACTCATTCCTTTTATATAAATATATATAAAGCAAAGCTGAAGCTAATGTAAAACTAAAATAAAATGGTGTAGCAGCTTTGTTTGACAAGTTAAAAATTATCCAAAAATGAATTTACTTGAATAATTTAAGATCTTACTAATAACCAATAATAATAATAAAATGTGGTTGTGTGTAAATTAATTAGTTGTTTGAGTGTTGGGTGGGACTTGTCTGTTGTCCACCACCACCACAAATGCAATTATATATATATATTGTTAGTTTTATTTATTTATTAATTACAAATAAATCTTTCTAAGTTCGTTTGGCGTGGTAATGATATTGCATTGTGGACACCATTTCTTGACTTTAAGTGCATTCAGCCAACATTGCTCGCAGTGTACGTGCCAACACTTGATACTGACGAGTGGTACTTGATAGTTGCTCAAACAAACCAAACAATTGGGTACATTCTGTAATAACTTATCTTGTTCTCTTATTCTTTCTTTTAGTGATTCTATTATTATACTATTACCAATACTACTACTGTTGCTATTTACATTATTATTACTACTGCTGTTGCTGCTGTTGCTGTTGCTATTGTTTTTATTTACATCTGTTGTATTTGAAGTGCTGTTGGTGGTGGTAGTTGTTGTTAAAATATGATTTAAACTTGGCTTTTCTATGGCTGCTAAACTATCCTCTGTATATTGTACTTGACCATATTGTACAGTGTCGTCCTCTTCAATGTCAAGTTCAACATCCTCGTTGGTTCCGTCTTTGTGTCTTGGGAGCATGTCATGGTAGCCATTTGGCATCAAAGTGCATGTACGAATACGTGTTTCACCGGCGATCTCGTATACCTCAACGCCAGGTGGTAAATCTGAATAGTCTTCTTCCTCTGCCTTTCGCTTATTCTGCTGCGCAGACTTGGGTGGTCTGCCTCTTCCTCTTTTCGCTGGTGTTGCAGGGGCTTGTCCGCCGCTTTCCAGACATCTATCCAAATGTAAATTGAAATCATTCATATCGCCGCTGACCATCTCTCCACATACAAAACACTTCTGTACATCTGAGTTGCCGCTGTGAGTCTCACTAGCTGCACGTGATGAGTTTAATAACGTCGTTGATCGTTTCTCTCTTTTAGCTCTGATGTTGTTAATTGATTGATTGATGTTTTCAAGCTGAGAGACTGAACCTGTTGCCTGCATGTGTGTCTTTATCATTGCGTTTACTGTCGAAGATCTTCTGGGTCTGGCTGATGCCAGTGTTTGGTGGCTAATATCATTCTCAGTGTTGGTACCAGAGCCAGATTCGAACTTCTTTAGCTCCATTTCATAATGCTCTTGGTATTTATCAGGGTCAATCTTTAATCTGCAAATTGGACAAATAGACTTTGAGGCAGCATCTGCATCCTCTCCATCCAATTGCTCTTGCATCTGTTTCATTTGTTTCTTTGTAATCTTTGGAGATGTTTTGGGTGGAGCCACTGGAAAGCCATTGCTGTCCAACTTTCTTGGTCTTCCACGACCTCTTTTAACAGGTGCCACTGACTCGCCATTTAAAATGCTTGTTGCTCCATTTTCTTCGTTAATATTATTTGACAACTCTTCTCCATCTTCTGCGAATGAACTTGATGCGTTTGCTGCCAACTCCTCATCTGCCGACTCCCTGATGCTACTTGGTAGTTCGCTTTCGCCATGATATGGATCATCTGCCAAAAAGTGTAAAGTGTCATTCTTTGGGCTTGAAGGTTTTGTTGCTAATATATCTGGTAACGTAGACATCATTTATGATGATAATTTAAAACTTGGAATTATTTAGAGAAGTTCATGCGCCCCTTGGAGAATGACATGTGGGGGTTTGATTTGACTTGATAGCTCCGATGAAGAGAGTTAAGATGATTGATTGATTTAATATGATATATAAAAAACGATATTAATACACCACAGCTGTTTCGTTGGGTATACCTCAGAAACTCAAATCTGCAATTCAAATTCCTATGGTCAAGACAACCTGTGTTGAGTTGGGTGGTCTCCGCAGCCCTGCACCTGCACAATACACACTCTTCGTTTTTTTGTCAACGACTACCTCAATCGCATAAATTTCATATTTTTTTAATTTTCATTATTTTTTGAATAAGAACTTCGTTTGTGGTTTTTTTTTTTTTGCAACATTGTTTAGACTAATTTTTTATTTCCTGATCTTTTTCAGATGCCAAAAGCATACAGGCATGCCTTTTGATGAAAACTAAACAACTCCCACCCTTTTATGGAATATGGTGTGTTTAAAATTTATTATTATTCTAAGGAAATCGCTCGTTGTAAAACTACTTTTTATAAATACCTAATACTAATATCAATATTTTTTCAATTTTGTAATAAACTTAAAAATTTGTAATATTATTAATATCTATCTATCTATCTACAAAGATTTCACAAATAATGACAAAAACAATTGGTATGTTATAATAGTGTATTATGACTATTTGAGATGAGGGAGATTGTATTAATCAAGTATATTTTAAAATATGATTGATATAAATAAATAGATTATGGAGAAAGAGAATATTGGGATCAGAGATATGAGGACGATAAAACGAAGAGACCACATTTTGATTGGTACCACGGATATAAAACTTTGAGACCATTCCTTTCTAAATATTTTTTAAAGAATGACAGAATTTTAATGCTCGGATGTGGTAAGATACCTTTGGTGTGAGCACATTGACAAATCTACTTTTGCTAACTTACTGTGGGGTTGCTTTGCATTATTAAATTATAGGAAATAGCATCTTGGGTGAAGATATGAATGACGACGACTATATAGATATTGTAAATATAGATTTCTCTGATGTATTAATACAGGATATGAAAAGTAGAACTGTAGGCCGAGTTGGATTGGAGTACATAACAATGGATGGCAGAGATATGGATTTCGAAAGTGATTCGTTTGATTCTATTTTCGACAAGGGTACAATCGATGCTGTTATGTGCAGTGACGATGATAATTCCAATGTCAAGAGAATGATTTCAGAGGTTGCCAGAGTATTGAAGCCAGGTGGTTTCTTTGTAGTAATGACTTACGGCTCACCAGAGAATCGTTTGCCAGTTTTGGATATACAGAGCTACAACTGGACTATTTACAAGAGAATGCTTGGAACCTCACAGAATGCACAGAGCAACCAGTGTCACTACATTTACATTATGAGAAAGAACATTCATAACAATAATCTATCGGGAGATGGACCTGATCAAGCAGCATCTTCAATTCTGAGACCAATTGCAAACAACCCATTTGACCCAAGCACAGAGCATTTTGATATCTATTTAAACTCTTCAGTCGGAAAGATCGCACTTGAAGTTACACCAGTAGTACAATAATCATATATACTACATTTTCATTTATTTGTTTGTCTTTTCACCTAGCTTGCCAATTTTCTTGGACAAGTTAAATAAACCAATCTTTATTTTATATAACTGCAACAAGGTGATTCCTAGATTGATGAAACAATAATAGAAGAGATTAGCTGAAGTTCATTAACTACAAGTTATAGACTATGGAAAACTATCTTGTTATTGTAGCTATCAATTTTATGGATTACAATACATTAAAATGGATAACGACCAATATGACTGTGGGAATTACCACACATTTGACTAAAACTGTGGTATAAAAAAATTTGAAAATTTTTAAAAATTTACAAATAATTAAAGTAGTGCACATGCAGTATGAGGGAATACTTAAGTATTTATTTTTTATTTTTTTTAATTACAGCGAATACTGGAATCATGATCTTTGAAGCTTTATAGACTATCGAATTACCGTAATTATGAACGGACATCTTCTCCAACTTGTGGTATTGATCTCCACCCAAGGGAACTAACAAATTCTTCTGTGGACCAAATGTATACCTAATAGTCCACTTTCCCGAGGCTTCTACTCCAACAAAATGGGTTAGACTCTGTTTGTCTGGAATCCGGATGTTGTATGTTAGGTAAGCATACAATCCACCATTTACTAATATGAAGTCCTCTATATGCCAACCAAAAAGTGGTTCTTGGAAGATAATAATAACTTCATTTAGACCTTTTAAGATAAATGGTCTAATTTTGATATTCCATTCTTCAATGAAGTTAAAGGGTGGAACCATAAGGGGTTTTTCATCATCTATTGCTAAAGTAGTGATTTAAATTTTGGAATGTTACTATAAATTTCAATAAACTACATTAAATTGGAACATTATACTTACACTTTGAGTTGTGGGGCATTGGTGTGGTATTCGATTCAGTAGGAATTTCATTACTATAGCTTTCTTCTTTTAAATCTGATTCATAAAGTTTACGTTTTCCCGAACCTAAAAAATTATAGCGTTCCATAGTTGAAAATGGTGTTGTAGGCGTTATTGGAGCTGGAATTGTAGCTGTTGGTGTTTCCGGATCTGGAGTTGTAGGTGTTGTTGGAGCTGGAATTGTAGGTGTTGTTGGAATTGGAGTTGTAGGTGTTGTTGGAGTTGTGGTTGTAGTTGTAGTTGTAGTTGGAACGGTTGATGGAGATCCAGTAATTGCTAAATCGATATATGAATCTAGAGATGTTGACTTTGAAACTATGGTTCCAAGTGATCTAGTGTTGACTGGTAATTTGTTGTTTAAAGTGGAATTTGGTGGAATTCCTATAGCTATTGTTGCTGATTTGTTACTATTGAGTTGGGAAATCACCTCCTTAATTTCTTTAACCTTTCTGCTGAAGCCTTTGAGGTATAAAGAGCTTTTAATAAAGGCTGGAGTTTTAAGAATATTCGCTTTGATAATTTCTAATTCTTCCTCCTCAAACTCTGAATCTAACTTTAACCTTATACCTGATTTCTTTGGTGCCATTTAAATATAAACGATATACCAAAATCTCTTTTTATTATACACGTCCTTAGTATTAATAAATATCAATTTCTAGTTGTGAATCCATTTGTGTACCCATTTGTGAACCAAGTTGTGAACCAAGTTGTGAACCAAGTTGGGAACTCTATAACCCATTTGTGTACCCAATTGTTTAACAATTATGAAATTAAAGAAACATTCTGTATCACAGTATCTAAAATAAATTAATTAATTTTTTGATGCTAATCCACATTGTTAGTATAAACAAAATACAAATTTTTTACATATACAAAGATATAAGGAATCATCCTCAACTACATCAGATTGATGTGTTCCATATGTTTTTTTGGAAACCAAAATTTTTTTGCTATTATAGATGATTTCTACCTATCATAAGCCAAACATCCTATCAAGGATCCAGAAAAACAATAAAATAGTTGTTCTTTTAATAAAAGTAAAAAACAAATAGATGAGGAGAAATTTTTGATTCCTCAATCTTGTTTCACTTGAACATCAATTTTTTATTTTTTGGAGGGGGAAAGTTGTGAATTGATTAGGTATTTTACAAATTACATGAAAATAGTTGTGATACTTTAAATTTTTTATTATTTTTCTCGAACCAAACTATTTCGTTCTCAAATTTAAAATTTAATCGAGTTATCTAAACTTGATAATTATGAATTTTAAAATTGAATCATTAGAAGAAGTCATTAAATATGACAAAGATGTGTTTGTATCCAACTTTTGGTTGGATCAAATTTCATTCGTCCAAGTTTATCAAGAACTTAATGGTATTAATCAGGATATCACAGTTTTTAACTTATTAATTTTTTTTAAATTTCATCAAAATGTATCCAACAGTTAGACAGGCAACAACAATGTTTGGAGTGTCTCCAAAAACTTATCGTAAGCATATTACGACAGTTTTCAATTCGTTATACAACCACCTAGAACATTTTCAATTTGTAAGTCAACTATTTGTATATTTATACAAAATCAAGAACTAACTAGTTTATCAAACACCTTCTACAGGATCCAACACAGAGATTTGACAACAATCCCTTCGTGATAAATGGTGTTCAGATATACATGGCTATTGACACTTGCTTGTTCCCCATTGAAAAACCTTCACACCACGAAGTCGAACGCCACTTCTATAGTTATAAGCACAAAATGCATGGGATCAAATTTGAAGCGTGCGTATCTATAACATCTGGTCGAGTTTGTTGGTTATCTCCTCGTATGTTTATATTCCATTATTTATACAACTATTTATCTTTATATACAATCTATCTAACATTAGTTTTCAAGTTTTCTTTCCTGGCAGTGCTAACGACACCTCTATAGCAAGAGAGAGTGGTGTCCTTGATATTCAACTCCAAGACAATGAACGAGTCTTGGGTGATGGTGCCTATATTGCCCAAGACCTTAATTACTTTTTTTTGGCACCTGTCAGGAATAATGGTCAGCTTACACCGGAGGATATTATTCTCAACAGTTTGAAGAGTTCTCAAAGGACAATTATTGAGAATTTATTCTCTAGGGTGAAATCAAATCTTGGAATTTTCAAGAAATGGAGAGGAGAAGATATAATGGAATATGCATTATACATTAAAATTGCATTTTTTTTGTTAGATACCTATATCTTAACAAAGAGACCTTTGCGAAACTTTGCAAATCAAAATAATAATTAAATCATCTATTATTTCTTTTTCAATACAAAATTAATTTTGTTTTTTTTAAATATTTTTATATCACACCTTTTTTTTGAAGTGTGTTAATTCCCACAGTCCTAATTTATAGAAATAATAATCAGTATATTGGATATATTCGAATTTAATTACTCGTGCTATTCAATTTGGTTTCATCGATTAGACTATTTGGTAATTTCGTATATTATGAAATAAAGTAATAGAAACCTATTCTTTATTTAACAATCTGTTAATGTAGATTTTACATTTCCTGGAGTTTGGTGTCATGTTCTTCGCGAATAGCATTGACACTACCTCTTGGCCATACCTCGTCGCTATCTTTTTAATGATTCTAGTTGTGGTTTTGTAATCTTGGACTAAACCATTATCTAGAATATATTTAACAACTGAAGTCTGATTTTTAATGACAGCTTCATTCAAAACGTGACGGTCTATGGGAAATTCGTAAACCTGATATAGATATTGGAACATATTCAATTTTCCACATCTTGCACAGCTCTTCATCAAATGAGGGTTTCTTAAACTTAAGTTGGGTATAAGCTCAGGGAGTAGTTTCATGGTTTCTACTTGACCTCTGCGTGCAACATTATCTAGGATCTTTGAGCTATTTCTTTCAGTTCTATTTTCCAAAAGAAATCTGAGTGTGTCAATATGACCATGTTGTGCTGCGCCATCGACCGCACGCGTTGTACATCCTTCACTTCGATTGAAATGCAAAAACTTAACTACTTCAATGTGTCCATTGGTAGATGCAAGATTCATTGCTCTCTTGGTGCAGCCTTCTGTTCTATTGTGGTGCAAATACTCGACAATATTTAGATGTCCTTTTTCAGCTGCATAATCCATAGCATCAGTTGTACAGAGGACTTTCTTTTCAGATGTTAGCCATTCAATCAACTCAAGGTGGCCTTTCATTGATGCTAGGTCTAAAGCTCTTGGGGGGAACTCAATTTCTTTGAACTTCTCTGAGATTAATTGAATCTTATCCAAGCATCCTTGCTTGGCAAGTATTTGAACAACTTTTGATGTGATTGTTGAGGGATGCTTCTCAATGAAGTAACCCATCACCTGATAGGAGCTATAGTGTGCGGCGACAGTGGCTAGTTCTTTTGGACACTTCATATGTGGTTTGTTATTCCCATTCGGTTCAAGGAAGAACTTGACTATCTCCAAGTTGTCACGCATTACAATACTTTCGAGAACATAGGAGCTAATTGTATAAATGCCAAATTTCTCACAGGTATATTTGAGAGGCTTAAATAGCAGTTTACTAGCAAATCCGTCCACTACTTTCTCCTTATCATTTTTGCTAAAATCAGATCTCCTGTATTTAAGGAGAAACATGATGATTTCATATTTCTGGAACGCAAAAAGCATTACCTATAATTTGATCTAATTTCCATTTACAGTTGTTGAATCTGCTATTTAAATACAAAAAGATATCCAAGTAACCAAAACGAGATGGATAGTAAATATAATCCATTATCAAGTTGAATAGGTAAGGATTGCTCTGAGCTGTATCACAATAATTTTCAAGCAATGATTTATAGCCATATGACATAATAGCTTGAGGAGATTGAACTAGTTGATTCCATTTTAATACTTTATTTGTTGTTGTTGTTGTACCTCCTCTGATTGAAGATAGATAACCAAAGATATTTGTAATCAATAGCTTGTTGTTTAGTATCTTTTTAAATGCAATATCTAAATTATTCATTCTTAATTGATTAATATTCTATCTTTTGAAGTAGTTACACATTTATCAAGATAGTTCCAGTGAGGACCTTTTGTTGTGTGTTATGTTTCTATCAAAAAATATCAGAAATACCACAGATTTTCTAAAAAAGGATCAATCGAGATTTATATTTTCTTTGATCAAAGATCATTCAAGAAATTTCTTACACTTGTTGTTGATTCTGATTAATGAACTCTTAAAAAAGAATGTAATATGTATAAATTTATTCAAAGTAATTTAAATGTCGTTCGGTTGTTTACGTTTTAGGCAGAACATTGTTGACAGTTCAGACATTGTGGTGCTGGTGCGTGAGTAATGATACCGGTGCATGGATCACAGAAATCATTAGTACAGAAATTGTTGTCGTCGATTTCCTCTCTGAATTTGGTTGGCATACACCATCTCGGGTACAGAAAGACTTCATACATTTGTTTGCAATGACACCGCAACCACAGTCACAGATGTCACCTGGAATTTCGGTGTTGAAACATTCACCACTGGTAGCATTGCATGAGGTCAAAATACATGGGTTGGCACTTGGCTTGCACTTGTCCTCAGATTTGCAACCACCTCCGTTGGCGTCACAGGAGTAGATCTTACATGGGTTGACGAATCCGTCCAATTCGATAGCACAGCCCTCGGCTGACTTTGGAACACAAGTTCCGTTGGAGCATTGATCAGGGACATTACATACATTATCGTTACAAATTGATTCGTATTGGCATCCGACAGTGGAGTTGCAACCCAAACTGGTCAAACATTCATTAGATCTGTCAGCACATTGCACTGGAACACAAGTACCATTGGAGCAATGGTCACGAACATTACAGATATCGTTGTTACAGGTGGATTCGTATTTGCAACCAATAACTGGGTCACAACCCAAGCTGGCCAAACATTCACTAGATCTATCAGCACATTCGACTGGAACACATTGGCCATTGGAGCATTGATTTCGAACGTTGCAAATGTTATCGTTACAGATTGATTCGTATTGGCATCCAACGGTGGAGTTACAACCAAGACTGCTCAAACATTCATTTGATCTGTCTAAACATTGGACAGGAGTTGGGTCAAAGTTACCAGTAAGTGGGTTACAGGTACGAGTTAAACAAAATATCAACTGGGTTTGGATCAGTCTTTTGCTTGTGGCCACAACTGTTGGAAATTGGTCCTGAGATAGTTGCATTTGGTGGAGGACAGGAGTCAATAGTGCATGCATTATTGTCATTACATGTGGTCATTGGATTACAACATGAGCTACCGTCTCCTTGGCATACACCACAGTAGTCTTTCCATGGGCAAACAAACATCAAGTTGGTTTCGATTTTAATGGTACTTCCAGCTGTTATTATTATTATTATTATTATTAAATTAGATTTCCAGGATTATATCTGGCTCAAGATTAGTTTTAACATACCTCTTTGACGTTCACAGAAGAACAAATCAAAGTTATAGGATGAACCTTTAGTCAATTTAAGTATATTGAGGTTAACAGAAGCAGCAGTTGGACTGTGTACACCTCCAAGATCAATAACTAATCTGTGTGTTAATATAAACCCAAACGTCATCATCACCCTGTTCATTCATGACAGAATTAATACAATATAATATCAAGTAAATTTTTCAAGACTTACAACAAAGTTGAAGACTTCAAATCCTTGGTAAGTGAAGAGAGTGCTCATCTTCATACAGAAATGGTAATTGTGATAAGCTCCATTGCCTATATAAACTCTCTTGGCTGGATCCACATCAAAACCCCTGTAGTCAACTATATATTATTTAAAATTCGGGTAAGAATTTAAATAAATCTAAATATCTTTTTTGAACTTACTAGGGAAGAAGGTTTGGTTGTTGTAGACATAAATTTGTCTTTCTTGGTCCAAATTGAAAACCAAATCCATGTTAAGTGTGTGAATTCAAGCCTGGAAGAGAAGCATTTTGTTGTGGGGCAAAGAAATATTGGAAAGTTTCTGGTGTTTTAATGCAACCTACGACATTGAGCGGAGAGGTAGCTGACAAGGAATTCAATTCTGGACACGAGTGGTAGTGTTCAAGTTTTGCTTTGACCATTCCACCAGATACACCACCAGCACAGTTAGTTTCAAAATTATTATTGTACTGTGGGAATTGATCATAAATTTGAACTGTGAAAGTCAAAGTTGGGGTCTATTAAACAATAGAAAGTTAGTTTTAATGTAAATATTGGTTGGAAAAAACTTAATTCCCAATTGAGAGGTAACATACTCAGTGAATAGATCACAGAAACAAATATAGAAAGTAATAAAGCATATATTGTTTTCATTTTGGATTGTAAATAAATATGTATTTAGTATATATTTGAATTGACAATTGTGTTGATGATTGATGGAGGCTGAATAGTTCCTTTTATATCCATTCCAAGGGTTGATTTAATAAGAGTTGACCGATTTTTAATCAATTATAACATGGGTACTGGGGGAAACGGATGGTTAATCATTAAAAAGTCTGTCCAACTTTCTTTTCTGAATAAATTTGCACTTTTTTGGTGTGTTACTTTGCCTCAAAAAAGAATGATTTTGGGATTTGTGTTCCCCCAAACTGGATTTGCCAAACTTAAAAGTGTCAGACAAAATTGTAAATAATCACCATTTTTCAAGATCAGAAATATAAACTATTTTGAGTTGAATATAGTTCATTTTGATACACTACACAAGATACTGAAATACTATTAATGGGGAATGAGTCATTACTCATTTTCATGTGTCAATCCATTGATTCTTTCTAAAATAAGATGAGAAGGAAGGAGTGCAGGCAAAGTTTTGTGTTGAATTATCAAATCCCTCAACGATATATTTTAATGTGTTTGAATATCACAAGAGAGATTGTTCAAAACAACTACGATCCGAGATTCATTAACTGTTTGGTCATGTCTTGGAGTGATAAAGTAAAATTCATGGACCATCTAAAGCAGTAAAATAATCATCTTGGAAACTACATAGTTTTAAATTTATTTTATTTTAATAAGAGTAATACCAAACAAAAGAACTAAACCAATCCAATATATGGTGGTATATATCATATTTTATTACCATTTATTCCTTTTGTTGCTCCATTCAGCTGAATGTGTATCGTTCAAAGTTTTAATAATGATCATTGTCTAGGCTACTTAATCCGTCTATTAAAGAATTTACACTAAATGACTAGTATTGTTTGATTAGAAAATGAAAAATTTAAATTTGGGGCTTTCAACAAATCAATTACGACCCATAAAGTTAACTAGATTGAAATTATAAAGATATAGACTTGATCTATTATATATATATAAATTTTATCTCCATTATTTTAAGAAAATATATTATGTTTTAAGATTTCATCAGAAATATCAATAATCTATTTATTTATTTCATACAAGAATAATTTATAACTATTGTTTTCCTTAAATAACAAATAATAATAATAAAAGATAAAAACAGATACATTCAATATCTTGAAAGTAAGGTGAAAGGTGGGAACGAGGTGGTGATATTTTTGAATATATTATATTTTATTATATTAGATGCACTACACCTATAAAACTAATACAATATGTATTATTTTATATTGCATGTTTTTTTGTTTGTGATGTAAAAAATCCCTAATATTTTTGGTGATTGATTTTTCAATCAACAATGAAAGAATGAATGAATTTTATTTTATTCAATTTAAGTGTTCTAGTGATATCAGCATGGTGGCTGTTCCAATTTGAATTCAAATAAATTGCACTGAAAAATATATTCATTATAAAAAAAATTAAAAACTATCTGACCTATTCTGGTTAGCTTTACCATTAAGATTTAAAGGTACAATACAAAACTATCAAAGTTAAAATTTTAGAAATAGGTAGATAGAATAAGATAGATAGGTAGAAGAGAGAAAACAAAACTATAGTTTTATATATATATTTATAAATATAGACTAGAACAAAGAAGTAGTAGTTGGTAGGGTGTAGAAAGAAAAAAAGGTAAAAGCAGCAAAGATGATGAACAATCATCAAAGTCACATGCAAAGCCTTGAAGCATCAGTTAGAGATAATTTGGACAAGAATTCAAATCCTGATCTATCCTATGAGGAATGGAGTCAGTCAAAGAAACAGATAAAGAATCTATGTGGTAACTTTCAATCGATACCAACAAACTTGAGATTTCTGATTTGGAAGGTAATTTGATCAAACACCACTGCAGAGCACCTGCTGTTGATGTAGCTCTGATTAAGATGATTGTATACTAATTGATGAATCTATTGTTGTGTTTTGTTATTGATCTGCTCTATCTAGCATATTGTTTGCCATAATAATCTGAATAGCAATGAATTGGTGGTTCCATCGCTCAGTACAAGCAACAGCCAAATTCAAACTTCCATACAGCTCAATCACTCAGTCGATATTAAGCTGAATCTTGGATCCTCTGGCACATATCATCCAACACCCATCTTCCACAATGAAATGCTCAGCAGAGACTGTACTCACCTCGCTACTGATTATAAACTGTTTGACCAAATCAGAATGTTTGTACGTCAAGACATGAAGCAACAGAATCAACAGCAACAGAATCTATTCGATCCACTTGCAACAGAATCAGCTGATGACGATCAGTCTGTACCGTCGTCTATTTTGCTAGATTCATTGGATATAGACATGATATCGGAGAGACTACAGCGATTTGTTCGTAACTTTTGCTTGACTACATCAAGGGAGTACAGCATCAATGTAGCACAATTGATATCTCCATTCGTCGTGCTCTCTTTCGCAGACGAGATTGTATCGAATCTAAAGGACCCAAATCAACCACAAAACTCTGGAAGAAGACTGGATGAATCTTAGCATCAAAATAGTCGAGAATATATCACTAAGTGGGCTACTTCCATATCCATCTTCACATCCAATATTATTGTAAGTGGCTTTTTACAGATTGAACTCAATCATTCCCAATCTAACTGCTCAATGATACTTTACCAAAACAACAGATGTGACAGTGAAATGTTTAGAATACTATTGCTATACCATGATCCTATTCTATCATATTTCTTTGAACAGAGAACCGTTTTTACACAGCTTTATTTCTATGAGTGGGTAAGTCATCGTCGAATCAAAGCTATTACATTCCTCTGTGAACTAACATCAATTGCCACTAGATTAATCATATGTTTTGCGGATGCACAGATCTAATGTTTCTTGTCCAATTATGGGATCTACTATTGTTCCACGATAATCAAGATCTCTATTTATATTTCTCTTTGGCTTTACTCAAGTCTAAAAGGTAGGTATTGGATTTATCAGTAGTCCACTATTTGTGACTAATCTTTATATAAATAGGGAGCAAATACTTTCAGTAAAGGGTACATCAAAAGACATTCTGGCAGTTCTAGATGAAAAGTCAATAGTTACAAGTGTCTCAAATCAAACTAGACTACCAGGATTAATCAAGCAGGCAGAACTATTTAGGAAATCAACTCCAATATCATTCTTAAGAAACTGGAACAGATTCTATACCAGTTGTAAGCATCCCAACGGTCCAAGACTAGACACAATCAATCAGATCTACAATGAATATAAATACTCAATATGCATGGGTATCGATGTGGAAGAAATGATATTAAAATCGCCACTTGGAGCAGATCCAGTAAGTGATAGCCTGAAGCATTGTAATGTGATAAAGAGAACTAATCAATTCAAATATAGAAAATTAGAGAGAAATTGCAATATTATATTCAAGATGATGAATCTATTGAAACCAATTTAATCGTGTTTGATTGTAGACCCTATAGATATTTCAAGAGTGGCAGATTCCCAAATGCAAACCACTTGCCACCTGGATTGTTAATTAGTCAACCAGAGGAGTTTGATGGTGTCAAGAAATCATTCCAAGACAACAAAGGAATTTCACACTTTGCATTCTATGACAATTGGTTCCAATTTACGACCATCCTCGAAAAAAATGAAGCAGACACCAACGACAATGGTGATATGAATATGAATATATTAAGATTCTTAAAAGAAGGATTTCCATACATTAGCAAGGTTCCATCTGGTTTTAAAAGTAAGCTTCAATTTTATTAACAGGGGATCAAGATCATTTAGGTACTAATTAATAACCAATTAATTTAAAAATAGAAATACATTGATATTTTCTTGACAAAAGGAATCGATATGAATGTACATGATGAGGAAAGATGTCCAGTTTGTAACCCAGATATTATGAACAACCCATTGCCAATATCACAACCAACATCACCTGTCATGAACGTTCAACCTAAAAAAGAGAACTGGTTAATGAATAAATTCAAAATTGGACATAATAGAGACAAACCAAGCACACCCAAAATCATCGCCATTGAACATTTCAGGATCACCACAACAATATATACATACAAGTGCCAATAGCAACAATTCCCCGGATGCAAAGGAAAGAAGCTTCACAATGGGTAGCTCACCACTCAACAAGAGTGGAGCTCGATCCATCATGCTTTCACCAACAAGATTGCTCAACAGCAGTGGAGATAATCACGGCAGTCCCAGCCGTATCTTAATTGGTGGAAATGCAATTGCAGAGGAAAAAATACAGACAACAATTGGAGCGATTCAATGCAGAGTACAAGCAGTTCGATAAGGAATTCCAAAAGACTGAATGCAGTTCGAGATTGATTCCGATGGCGATGATGAAGAGGACGATTTCAAGAACAATCCCAGATTCTATTATTTTGGATCACTTGCTGACATTGACGATGAAGGTGGACACTATTACCGTGATTACAATGCACTCCTGCTACCTAATCCTGTTTTTGATGCTGAGCGTGAATCAAAGGTTCGCAAACAAATTGAAGAGAGTCTGAAAGAGTATCGTGGAATCGATGAATGGCTAGAAGGCGATCACTTTATTTATGAGTGTGCAGAGAAAACAGATGAAGCTATCAATCCAAAATGCTATGCGGTCGTAACTGAAGACACTTTCATGGTGCTAAAAGAGCACCCATCTTGTGGTGGATATGTAAAAGAAGATTGTAAATATAACTTAGCTGAAATTCAATCCAACCCAGAGAATCCTGCAATTTTAGAATTCAAAATACACTTTTAACGACAACAACTTAAATAACGACAACAACAACCAACAGAACTAAGAAAACAATTTTTATTTGGAGATTAGCGATACTATAAACTCAATACAAAAACGATCCACAAAGCTAAAACTGAAATCACCAACAATGACCCAACATTAATAATAAATAGGCACCAAATTTTTCCAATCAATTGACTCAGACGCATAATAGATGATATAATACTTATTTATTTGGATTTAATTTACAATAAACATTAGTATCTTTAAAGACATGTTCAATTGGATGGAAGAAATTCTCTTTAAATTGTGCTTGCAATTCAAATCCAGCTTTTAATATCAATCCTATGGATGGTGTATTGCTAGGCTCAATATGTGCCTCTGGAGTGTTTAGAATAATCAAATTAGAATTGAAATAATTAATTCAACATTAAGGAATGATTTAAATACATACCAATTGTATGAAATTTCATAACATTGAAACCAAAATCTACTACCAAGTTTAAAGCTTCTATAGTATAACCTTTGCGATGGTGAATAGAGTGAAGGATGTAACCCACTTCTCCACGATAGTTGTCTTTATTCATTCGAACAAATCCGATAATACCGATACATATATTTGGCTTTTCCTTTACAAAAATACCAAAATTTACCAAATCATTGGATAAAGTGGCACTATCACATGCTTCTATCCAATCATATGCATCTTGAATAGTTTTTGCCATTGGTCTGGGCACGAAATTCATTGTCTTTGGATCTGATCTCATTTGGAAAATCTCTTCTGCATGATCCTTTGTGATTCTCTTCAAAATTAATCTTTCTCCTTCTAATACAGGATAGTTTGAATTGAAATCGAAATTCATTCTAAAGAAATCTCTAGATATATATATAAGTGTTATAGATATATGTTTTGAAAAAAAAAAAAATGATTTCAAAACGAGTAAAATACATTATAATTTTTGGATAAAAAAACTAATTAAAAGAATCTTAAGATTTTGGAGAAAACCAATCGGATTATTCGGGGTCGACATGTAGTAAAATATTGGATAAAATCAGTTCTAATTTATTTAATTTTGAATAAAATATTTACTATTTTACTGACATTCATCCAATTTTTTTTTTTTTACATTTTTTAGACCATCATACATATTATTATTTTCAAAAAGGAAATGAGTAAACGAAAGGCATCAAGTGAGGAAACTAACGACAAGAAATATATCAAAGTAAGTGAGGATGTTACTGAAGTTAGTGAAATCACAACAGATTGGGTGGCCGCTGTGAAAAAAAAAAAGTAGAACAAAGCCAACTGATATATTAAATAAAGCTTGGTACAATTTTGATAGGAGAGTTCGATATTCCAAATTTTGTGAAACGATGATTAAATTCGAAAATTAAAATAAAAATAATTTGTAAGATCAATCATAACATCTTCAAAAGGTGCAATCTACCCAGAATATGGGTTGACAATGGAATGATTTACTTTTTAACCACTACCCGACTAGAAATGATTTTAAAATGAAAAAAACTTTTGTTGAGATTTATTTTGTTTAATTCGTTTTTGATCAGACGAGCAATGAATAGAATAGTAATAGGAAGTAAAATATCTAGAAATAAGCTGCAGCAGATCACTGCCCTTTCAAAAATAAACAAATTCAATGCTTCCTATGGGCTGATGCAGAGTACCAGCTACTTCAATTCAAATGATTGTGCATCTCAACAATATCAACTTAGACCTTTCTCTGCATCTTCATCAACATTCGGCAGGACTAAAAAAGACACAAAGAAACAGAAGCACCAGGAGAAACATGACTTGGAGGTACATCAACTTAGCGAAGAGGAGAAAAGAATAGAAGAGCTAGACGCGAAACTCAAGGATGTTACAATTGGAGGAATGCTGAAGCAAGTTGGTATACTTTTGGCACTTGCTTTGCGTGGACATTCTGAGATGCATATCAATCGTTGGAAATATAGAGAGTTTCATAAACATGTTCTGGATCTCATTGCCTCAAAGAAAGATGTAATCGAAACGATTACTCAGCGTAATTTAGAAGTTGATAAGATTGAACTCAAGAACTTTCTTGTGTTTCCTGGTGACTCTCCCCTTGCAAAAGCGATGAATACAGGTGTAGACATGGACGACGATGATTCAACAAAATCTGGATTTGAACCTATTGTAATATCGATGACCTTAATGAAAGCTAATGAATTGGATAGATACTCGGTGGACGCTGTGGTCATTGGAAAAGCAGAGAGCACCCCCATCGATGGTGACTCAAGTTTTCTCAGTAGATTAGTGCCACGTAAATTACCGCTGGTTGGTAACTTAAATTCGACAGCTACACTCCAGTCACTCAGCCTTCTACTTGAGAACGAAGACACTGGACAAATGCAAGAAGTACCAATTATAAAAGCAGAACATGACAACCTACAGCAAACTACAACAACCTCGACCACATTCCACTCGGACAATTTGACGAAATGACAATCATCCAAGAAACAAAACCAAACACACATGAAAAAGAAACAACGATTGAACTTGATGATTACAAAGAAACTACAAACAGTGACAGCAGCAGCACTAGTAGTCGCAAAAAGAAATCAAAATAAATCTACTTGTATCATGATAACCAATTGTGTCTACTCTCCTGTTGCTGTTCCTGTTGCTTGATCCAATCCATCGTTGCTATACTGAATGAGATACTACTAGTAGTGTTATTAAAATATATTTGTTTAAAAAGTATTTATTTCACCAGTTAGATCTAATACTGTGTTTAAGCAGTCTTGGTGAAGATACCAGAACCGTGTGAGTAGATGACCTTCTTGATTTGTCCCTTAGCAGCGAAGTCTCTGATGACACGACGGGCCAATGAACCGTTGCACTTGTACTTGTCAGAAACTGAAGCGATGGTGATGACCTTTGAACCTGGCAACTCCTTGTTGATCTTGTTTGAAAGTTTCCTTATCAAAGAGAATCATGTTGTTCAACTTCTCTCTGGACTTTCCCTTTGACCATTTCTATGATAGTTTGTGTTAAAAACCTACAATCTCTTCTTAACTTGATGATTCTCTTACCTTTCTACCAGCCTTGGATCCTGAGGATTTGGCGGCTGACTTGTTGGCTTGGATTTGTTTGCTCTTTCCACCGGCAGCTTTGGGAGGCTATAGTATTAGATAGTGACCTATTAATATCAATCCTTCTCTGTTGCTGTATCTAATAACTATCTCTAATCCATATCGTATCGACAACTGTAAAGAATAGCATAGATTCATATAGATGTAAACGTACCATTGTTATTATCTGATGAAATCGAAAAGGAAGTATTGGATTACACTCTTGAAACACATAAAGGGAGTGCTCGATTCCCCACAGGCAGACCACCCACACCACAGCCAACTCGATTGAATTTTGCAAAAATATTTTAAAAAATTAAATTCAATTTTCAACGTTACTTTTTGTTTTTGCTAAACGAAATTTTAAAGGTGTACCTTGGCAAGACATTGGATCAAACTAATTTTTGGAACTGAACAAACACTGACAAGGGACTAGCTCGTACCTGAATGCAATATATAATATTAGCAACATTGACATTATTGCTAATTATGAATTTATGATCGATCCATTAAGATAAATAGATATATGTTATTACTTATAAATTAAGGATCTCTGATTGCAATATTGTAAAATAAGATAATAATATTTTTATTATGAAAGTCAATATTGTATTCAAATGTAGATTAAGTCTTAAGTTTTATTATATCTGGTGATAGGTTTTGAGTTAAGTTTTCAATTCTATGGAGAATATACTTACACGTGTCAATCTTATCTTTTTGTTTGTACGTGCACATGATTTTAAAATTTGTTAATTAGTAACATAAACACGCATCAATCACTCTCTTTAAAGATGTTTCAATTTCAAAATATATGTATATATATTAATTCGCACACATTTTTACAAAATTGTATGATCTTAATGTACATCTCAACAAACATTGTCATTACTAGTTCAAAAAAAAGTGTTATATTACAACATCCAAATAAAAAACTTGAAATTTTTTAATTTGTTTTAAATGATTAATAGTTGATTTGGAACTAGTTTAGGAGAAACTTACAGGATGGACTCGGAAACTAATACGTATACTGATGTTAACAATCATGTTGAACAGAACCAACAGCACGGTCAACAAGATGATCAACAACAGCAACAGCAACTAGACAGTAATAATCATCACAATGTAGATGATTCATCAGCCAACAACCATATTAATAATCATCTAGAACAACAACAGCAACAACAACCAGAGCAGCAACAGCAATTCACAGATGATATACCGAGTATTGAAGTAGATTCACCAATTAACAACAATAGTAATAGTGTAAATAGTAATAATATAGCATATGGCAATAGTAATAATGGTAGACATAGATATAGGGAGAGAGAAAGAGATAATAGACAATCACCTTCTCCACCTTTACATTCACAAAATAATGTAGGAAATGGTTATAGAGCTAACATTAATAGTAACAGTGGCAGAGGCAATCAGGTAGCTAAAGAAAGAGATATGGCTATCAATGAAAATCAAGATACTATGTTTGATGTAATATTGCAATGGATTTCTTTGGCAGTTAGCAAGTTGATGTTCCACCCAATTGAGTTCCCTATTCATGCCTTGACTACTTTTATCCAGGCGAATCCAACTCCGCAACCACAACCGATTGGTATCCCCATTCAGTTGCCACAGTTGTTACAACAACCAGTCATTCTCACCACTGGTGACAGTTTGTGGAAAGCTATTCAAGCAAAAGGGATACCACATCTATGATGGTGGACTCGTTTACTTGCTGCACAATATGGTGGTAATCATCTTCAACTTTACTCAGAGATTCGTTAACTCTGCATACAATGCACCTCCACTCGGTAATGCTAGCTTCTCGGCAATCCAGAGGAGACAGAGAATCGGGACATTTGTTGACCTCGTCCTTTCGTTCACCAAGAATGCTCTTACTCTCCCACTTGATGTTCTTATGACTCGTCTTATTGTACATCGTTTCTACAAGGCTGACAACCTCCAATATATCAATGATTGCACACTCAGCGGAATCTGCAAAAATGAAGGAATAATCAAGGGACTCTATGCAGTATGTATGCTTTGATGGTTGGCTAATAGCACATTACTAACTTGTTTTTTAATTAAGGGTTGGGAAGTCGTAGTTTTAAAAATCATTGCTAGAATGGCTATTCAAGAAATGTGATAACCATCTTCTTCAAAGTGCAAGAAGAGGACCTTTTTCGCCAAATGAGAAGTCACCTGCCCAAATTTTATTATTTATGTGTAAAGATTCTATTAGATTATATCCTAACTGGTATGTAACATAGGTCAATGGATGATTCATGGATTACTAACCATCCATTCAATTCAGTTATCAAAGTCAGATTGAATATTAGAAATATTGGATTTTTCAAAACACTTGTTACTATATATCGTAGAGAAGGAATCAGAGGATTGTTTTCCGGTTTGAATACCTATTTTGTTTTGTTCCCACTATGGATGATTGGAATATTGTTTGCCAATGTCATTTTTGTGAAATTGAAGCAGATGTTGGAGAGAAATGCCGACCTCAGAAGACGTAGAAGATCATCGTCAAAGTCTGGATTGTATACTGATAACTCACAGCCATCCGGTATGGGTGTAATGGCACTCTCGCCAATGGTTGGATCAGACGAAGAAAATAGTGACTCAGAAGATGAAACCATCTCATCTGACAATGAAGAATTCAATCAACAGGATGACCAATCCATCAATGATTTCGAAAAGCGAACATCAACAAACAGAATATAATAATAATATAAAATAATATCATATATTTGTTAATTTTTTTAAATGTTTATTTAAATAACAAAAGTAAAGATTATTACTAAATGTACATCAACTTAAGGATTGTTAAATAAATATGATTTTAGACCATTTTTATATATATATAGTTGAGAATATTAACAACACCTAAACTACAACTTCCTAAATGATTGAGAGTTGATAAGGTACAACGACTTTAAAAATTTCTATAATAAACTAACTAGCTTACAACATCCTAAAAAAGGTGATTAGACAAGTCTTATGATAAAAAAGTTAATAACTGATTTGGTTTGATACCATTTCTAAATTATCAAAAGGTAATCAAGAGGGAGTTAAATTGTAGATATCTTTAAAGTTAAATATGAGTTTAATAAAATTTATATTGTATAATCATTTAAAAAAAAGAACAAAACACATTATAATTATTTTACTATTTATTTTTTTGAATTGTTTGTTGAGATTAATCTAAAACCATTGGCAGACATTACCAAACATTCTATGCCAAAGTAATTGGTGAAAGTGTGTGAAAAAAGTGGGGGGATAATAGTACTGACTATAATTTAATTTTCGTCATTGGAAGTAATAATTTTGTTTTAGATATATTTGGAAAATTTCCTATTAGTTTTTTTAATAAAGATTTTCAACGAAGACCTCTGCTGTCAACTGCCCAAAAAAATGTCACTTCACCATTATATTATCTAACTTTTATAAGATGATGTTTGTTGCAAAAGAATATTCTATCTATGCTCATTGCTTTCTAAATTGGATATCATATCATTCATGTATGACCTTTTGCAACACAATATTATACATTAATAATAATAATAACAGTATAAACTATCAAGTAACAAATAAATAAATAGTAATAATAACAATAATTGTGTTTATTCTTTTTACAACTTTTGATAAAGATAATTAATAATATTGAGTATCTAAAATTGCCCATAAAATAAATATCAATATTATTATATACATATATATTAATTTAGTAGTAATAAAATTAATTATTATTGTAAATAGATTAAAATAGAGATTTTATATCAGATATGCATCTTAAAAATATTAAAAAACAGAAAATCAAAGAATATTCATCCATTTACAGTGTTTATTAAAATTGAATTTATCACTGGATTGGGTGAGATCTTTGGTAATAATTGTTTGTTTGATATCGAGTGGAAAAGAGGCAATAACAAAGGTGGTATCCAAGAGGTGCCACTCGACAATGTTGGTGATCTTCGAAACCTACACCACTTTTAAAATACCTTGCCACTTTACCAAAGAAGCAAATTCAGATGAGTTAGATTCAAAGAGACTATCAGTCATTTTAAAAAAGGTAAATATTTATAGTATTTAATGATGTTAATTAAATATTTTAACAAAAGTGTGTATTTTAGATTGAGAAAAAGAAGTCTGTTAAAGTTGCTATTCTTCAAATTGATTTGGCCAATATTGTAAATACAAATCAAAACACACAACCAAAACAATTTACATCAACTATGAAAGGAATAGATATGGACATTAAAGCCATATGTAAGATAAAATAGAATTGTGTTTTTTTCGATTTAATATTAACTTTTTGATTAAAATAGATTGAGTTTACAGCATATGCTCATGCAGGATCAGCTGAAATGTAAGTTTAATCTAAGAGTTTTTGTGTGACAAATATTAATTTATTTGATTAGTGGAAGTGAAACTGAACCAGGACATGAACATCAACAATTAAGGACAAGCTGTAGTTCAGATAGTGGTAATTTTGGAGAGAAGAGGTTCAGTCTCTAGTGTCTCGAGTGATCAAATGTCTGATAGCAGTTTTTCACATATAAGAGATAAAGAAGCACCCATACCAGGTGTCCCAGACTGTACTTTCATGGAATCAACTTCACCTCAGCTTATAAGCCCAGATGTTAGCAACTTTAGACATAGTGATGGAAGTATCAATCAAAATTTCTGTAATGAAAATAAGAACGAATCAGATCCATTCGATTTTAGTTTTACATCCCCCACTGCAGCAGCTGCCAATTTCTTAACTGAGAAATCACCTCTTCCTAGAAGATTTAGTCATTCCAGTTCTCAAGATAATAATAGTAATAGTAGCAACACACCCTCATCCTTTAGTAACAATGGAGGGGTTAGTACACCTCCAATGTATTTAAACAGTATTACCTCTCCACCTAGAATGGGAGCTTCCTCACCACCAAAAAATGATTTCCAAGAAATTCTTAAATCCCCTTACAATGATTATAATAATGTTGATCCATATATCCTTTCTCCTGTTCAATCTCCTATTCCTCCCAACTCTCCAATGCCCGAAAGAAGAATGTCAACCGATGACAGGAAAACAGGTAAAAAGAAAGGAAAGAAACCAGAGAATCTACTCCAATCTCTTCATAGAGATAACCACACTGGATTCTTTTCTAGAAGAAGACATTCTATATCTGATCCAGCATCATCAGCTCAATATAGGAAAGAACTAGAGTCTAGAACAATTCCACCACCACAATCCCCATACAATATCGATCAAATCAACTGTTTTGAAGATAAAGCCAACAATGTGATTCCAATCCAATCAGTTTTATATTCAAGAAGTGGTGATGAGAGATTGAAGTTTTTGAATGAAGAGATGATTCTTTATAAAAGACCAGAGTATAGTGAAGGTGTACCAGTATCTTCAATAATAGTCTACAAGTGTTTGTTTGAGTGGAAGGAGTTTAATCCACATAATCATATTTGTTTTAGCAAAAGTTATGGAGTCTTTAGATTATCTTTCATCAGTAAGTTATAAAAATTAATATTTATTATTGGTTTCTAATATGTTTTTTTAGATGGAAAATATGGATAGGGAGACTTCATGCTATTGGTTATCTACTACTTTTGGATTGTGGTATTTATTGGATTGTACATATAATCAGAGAATTAACAATAAGCACTACATCACCGAAAGATCACCAAATGGGGATCTTGCTGGAAATTCAGAGACACAGAATATCAAACTAATGTTAATGAAGTTAAAGACTCAACAAAAACAATTCTGGAAGTTACTATGGAAAAATATGAAAGTGGATTTAGACAATGTATTGAAGAGAATATCAGAGTTGATTTCTAACCCCAATTTCACTGGTTCCCAGCTATACCTCGATTATTTGTTGACCACACTTGAATTTTTAGAGAAGAGGATACCTTTCTCATCACTTTGGCCTAATGTATTCAAACAAATATTTTATTATACATCGGCATACTATTGTAATATGTTTTTGAAAAATCCAGAGTTTTCAACTACACAATCAGCTATCAATTTGAAACTATTGTTCTCTTCTCTTTCTCAATGGATTCAAGAGAACAAACAATTAAATTATTTCTATTACTTTAAGTAAGTTAAATCTAGATAGTAGAGTATTATCAACTATCCAAAGTCTAACAAGAAATTTGATAACTATTTAGGATCGAAATATCATTCTTACTTCAACTATTAGATACTTTAATGATTGATAAGAATACTTTGATAGAGGAATCTGTTAGAAAGGATATTTGTCCCTCAATTAGTTTAAATCAACTGGCAATATTGTTGATTACATTCTCACCGAAAGGATACCAAGAAGAAGTCGATCCTTTGGTTATCAAGAAATTACAAGATGCTGGTATTAGGAATCAAGAACTCCAAGATGCTTCAATCAATACCGATATTATTTTTGATTTGCCAGAAAATCCCGAACCATCAAAGAGAATTTTTGATGTTAAAATACCACCATCAGTTGTACCTAATAAGAAATTTAAATTTGTGTTTAAACCAACTATCGTATATTAATAGAAATAAAATAAACAATATTAATCTATAATATCATAAACATAATGATATTCCTACAAGGAATAGTTTTATAAATGAAATGTAATAGTGACAAAATTTAAATTCGGATTTAAATTAAAAGATAATGATTTCGGCAGGAGTATAATTACCAAACACTGATTAACAATCTGATTTTTCAATACCCAAATAGTCTAAGTGCTCGGCTACATCCAATGCAATGAATACAGAGTCTGAGCAAGATGGATCCTCACCAGAGTCATCGCATATTCTGTAAGATGTTTCGTTGGTCTTGCTGTCGAACCAGACTTCGATTGGAAGGTGATAGAATCCCATGTCCATTGTTGGCAAATGTGGGACGATATCATGGTGATTTACAACACGCCAATAGTTTTGAAGAATAGTTGACTCGAAGTACTCAGCAAAAGCAACATCACCAACTCTGGGTGAACCAAAAGTAATCATATCAATTGGAAGATCAATAAGGTTTGGATAGACGTCAGCAACAGCAAGGATGGCCAAAGCACCACCCAAAGAGTGTCCAGTCGCAACAAATCTAGTGCAGTGTGGACATTGCTTCAATGCATTCTGAATACCAGTAACTGTTTCGTTTTGTACATTTTGATAGGCATTCAAGAATCCACGATGTACTTTGGCTGCTGGAAAAAGCTGGGAATGGTGACATACGTGGGAAATTCAAATCTGTAATCCAATTTTGAATTGAAATACCTTGGGTTCCTCTAAATGACATAACGACTGTTGAAATGAAATATTGCATGAATAAATGGTTCAGGTAATAGTGGTATGTTGCATGACTTACTAGTTTCACCAGTGATAGCAATGAAACCAAAAGTGTTTTGAAAATGTGTGATACATTGTTTGTACAATTTGAACTGGGTTTGGATTGTAATCAGTAATACAATATGGACAGGTCCATGATTTAATTTCATCTAAATCGCAATAGGCTGAATAAGCATACTAAAAAACTGTGTTAAATGATTATGATTTTCGAATGAAACAAAATGGTTGCATTACCATCAATTGCTCATAGGCATCAGTGAGAGAGAATGGTGTATTGGTTGGTACTGCATCTCTAACTTTTTTATTTCTATTCCTGCTGTTATTGTGTTTACTTTCGATATTTCTATGTTCATATACACCAATTCCATAAGAAAACTGTTAAAACTACTAATAAAAAACAATGTAACATATTTAATATTATTTATAAAATGCCATATTTATTCTATCTGATAAGAATAAGAAATTGAAAGGTCCTTAATTCAAAAAAAACTAAAATTTGATCAACAAGTTACACTTTTCAGCGAGCAAAAAGATCACTGTTTTTAATTAATTTGAAATCAGAAATTTAATTCGAATATTTTTTTGAGTTTTGCCGATTTATATCCCAATGTCCCAAAGTCTTTCTAAAAATTCAAAAACCTTTATTAATATTTGCAAAATAATAATTCCTTAAGAGACTCAAATAAAAATCAAATTAAAATATTATTTGTTTGTCTTTGTTACATTCTGGTCTTTGTAAATTCACAACAAATCTACAACATGATCAATTTAATTAATATTAATATTATTATTAAGATGTATATTAAAACTTATTCACTTTATAGTAGAAAAATTTAATAAAGATATCAATTAATTAAGTGGTATTGTTGGTGGAGGTGGGTGTGTTATAATAAGATATTTTAAAAATATATTAATTAATAATTATCAAAAAAATAGGGTTTTGAATTGAATATCAATGAATTTTAGTTAATAAAAATTGAATTTATCTAATATCGGCAATGGGGTGAATTCCAATGATAAATTAAACATGTTTATTTATAAACATGAATGTATATCAATGGTTGTGCAATGCAAATTTAATACGATTCGTAAAAAAGGTGATACTAGAATTGGCAATACATTCTATTGTATTGATATTAATAAGCATTGCAATGTAAATTTAGAAGTTGGTTTTCTTAACTTTATTGAGGAGATGCAGATTTACTAGAGTGAACCGAGTGACTTTGAAGGTAGATAGTGGGTAGATCTTCAGCTGAATATGTATATCGAACTGAATCCAGTAAGTGGGTGCTAGACAATGAAACACATGCCAAATTTCGAATGTCTGCAGACAAACCTTTGCTTTAAAAAGCGTCGTGTTTCGACTCCAATTAACCATTCAATTCAATTCAAACAATTAACTAAATAACAATCTAAATTATTTATTTAATTAATAGTTCTATTTATTTATTTATTTAAAACACTTATTTATTACTACTTTCATTAATAACAACAACAATGAAGATACAAGGATTATTCTTGGTAGCCCTTATGATTGGCTCTATCTACGCTCAAATTGATGCTGGTTGTGCCAACTACTGTATGTATTAGAAATCTATACAAACTATTAGCGATGAGACCGAAACTAATAATAATAATTCTTCCAATTTATTATATATAGTATTGACTGCTGCTCAGTTGGATCAATACGGTCCATCCGTCGGTGGATTTGCAATCACTTTCGCTGATCCAAACGTTCCAGGTGGATTCACCAACTACAACTTCAGAGACAACTCAGGTAACTTGCAAAAACAATGGTAATCAAATCGTAATCACTGGTGTCATCTCCCCAGCTGACGGATCCTCTGTTCCAACATGGGATGTCAGAATGGTATTCAACAAGTCTAGCGGTACACCAAAGAAGGAACTCCAACCAAACGCCTACGTTCCAAACGGTCCAGTCGATCCAAACCACATGGCAATTCTACGCTATTGATGCTTCTCAATCATCTTTCGTCGGTCACGGTGGTAGCGTTGATGGTGTCACCATGAACTTGGCCCCATTCGAAAAACATGGCATTGCAAGCTGGTATGGGTGCAAACGGAAAGAACCGTCAACAATGGTCTCTCAGGATGGTTCTCATGCTCATTCTCAAGAAACGGTCAAGTCTTCTACACCTCAAGCCAAGTCGTCGATATCAACGTTGACATGTCTTGCAAAGCCACTCAACCACCAACTCAACCACCAACCACTGGTACCCCATCCCCAACTGTCGTTACCAACCACCACCACCACCTCCGGAAACTCCATGCACCTGGGTCTGCGTTCCAAACGGTATTATTTCAAAAAATAGTTCATCCATTACTACCCATCCTTTTAAATTTAAAAAATCCATCTTTCTTTATCTACTAACAATTGATCGATACAAGTAAGTCTTTTCTTGGATTTAAATAACTAACAAATATTTCTTTTTTTCTTCTTCTCCACAGGAGGTGCTACCACTGGACAAGGAACTGCACCAGTCACTACTGCTGCTGGAGGGTAAGTTTTTAAAACATCCAAAATATGTTATTACAAAAACTAATACAACATTACTTTTAGAACTTTCCCACCAAGAGGAACAACTGCTGCTGGTGGAACCAATGATGCTTCTGGTGTCCAAGTTTCCAAGATCATCGTTGCTGCCCTTACTTTTCTTAGTTTTGGCTTTGGTTCAATAAACTCAATAGCAACATGACAATTAGATTTATAAACATCTAATTCTAAATAAATTTTAAATTCAATATATTATTTATTTATATAAAACCCAAAATAGCTGTTTTTTGTTTATTTTTATATCTTTTTTATAAACTCTCCATACTTGCAAATAACAATTGGGGAAATAATAACCAAATAATAAATATTTGATTAAAAATTGTCATAGTCGAAAAAAAAAAACGAAATATTTCTCTGGTATTATTGAAAAAAATATTAGACCAATCGAATAATTTAATCTTTTTATTCATTGATTTTAATAAAGAAATGTTTAAATCAAAGAGATTAATAGAAGAAGGTGATAGAGTAGTTGTCTATTTCAATCGTGAAAAGATGGCTCTTGTCACCATCAAAACAGGTAGCACATATAATAGCAAATTTGGATCTTTCTTACATAAGCGTTTGATTGGATGTGAATATGGCTCAAAAGTAAGCAATGAGAAGTGTTGTAGTATATAGATGCGTATTCTGACTTGTTTATCGCTCAACAAGGTTGCCTCAGAAGATGGAAGTGGATTTATGCATATTTTACAGATGACACCAGAGTTATGGAGCATTACATTGGATCACAGAACACAGATTCTCTTCAACTTGGATATCAGTACAGTTCTATTCAATTTAGAGGTAAAGAATGGATCGAAAAGTGGTCGAATCTGGAACTGGAAGTGGTTCATTGTCAACATCTTTTGCTCGTACAATTGCACCAGACGGACATTTATATACATTTGAAATTCCACGAAGAACGTGCTAAACACGCTGTCCGTGACTTTACCGACAATGGTATAGATCAATACATCACAGTAAACACATCGTAATGTCTGCAAGGATGGATTCAAGCTACCAGAACAGGCCGGAATGATTGGAAAACATAGATGCAGTTTTTCTTGACTTGCCATCTCCATGGGAAGCTATTGACCATGCAATTGCAGTTATGCGTGAAGGTGGAATGCTTTGTTCATTCTCACCATGTATAGAACAAGTACAAGCAGTTGTCTCAAATTAGACGAATCAGATTTCGAAGGTATATGACTGTAACCAAAACACCAATCCATACAAAATTAACTCACCTTTCAACTACATTTATTTTAGAAATTAAAACTGTTGAAGTATTACTCAGAAACATAGATATCAGAATACAAGAAGATCAAGAGATATTCTTGAGCAATCCATACCAAAAGATTGAAAGCAAATTGAAAGAAAAGTCAGCAGAAGAAGCAAGCAGTAGTAATAGTGAAAAGAAAACTTATAAGAGAAAGAAGTGGGAAAATGGAAAGATTGAACCTTTTAGCATTGGTGGACTTAGTGGTGAGAGTCATCACAAACTTCAAGCCAAACCTGTGAGTATCGAGAGAGGACATACTGGTTATCTAACATTTGCAAGATACATGCCAAAAACACTTTAAATAAAAAACGAATTCGTTATAACCAAAACATCCTTTTGTTTTTTTTTAAATAACAGTGGATCTATATGGTACCATATATATACATCTCAGCAGCTTTATAACATTGATCTTCTCAAAAGGTAAGATGAATGGAAACAAGTTGTGGATTCGAATAGGCAACTTTTTTGTGTTTCATAAAAATGTGCAGTAACAAATCTGAGTTAAAAAAAAAAAGTAAAATAGCTATAAATTTTATCTAATTAGAACCATAATATTTGATTTCTATTGGGAATATCAAAAAAACGAAATCAAAAAATCCAAAAATTCAATCATGAATTCATTCGAAAATCATCAATCCTTAAATATTGTATCAAGTACTTTGGTATGGATATATGAGTTCGAAATGATAGATTAACGAACACTCTCCACCCGAACTCATTCGGCTATAATGTTTTCGGACTATTAGTATTGTTAACACTCTACTTCTTATTACTTAAAAAAAAATAAAAAAATAACTTTTTCTTGATGGTTTTGCTCTATAAGAAAAAGATACACCAAACAAATACATTGTAATTATCAAATAAACATTTTATTCCAATTTTAATTAATTTTTTTTAATAAAACAAAATCTTATAGTAAATATTTAATAGTATAGATTTATGAAAATTGTTATTGTTCATATTGTGTAATATCTGATTCAAGTATCTACCAAAGAAATTAATTAAAATTGTTTTTTTTGTAGGTGACACCTTCCAAATTTGTAAATTATTTGGCAACCCCAATTATTTTGCATCAACATGATTATTTTCTTCATGATTGTTGAAAAAGATTCTCTAATACCTTTATTTTTTAAAATGTTGTGCAAACATGAGGATCTAGAAAACCAACTGACATTCAGGAACAAACAGAACGTTTGTTATGAATTTCAAAGTCGTATTTTAGTCTAAGATATCATTTTTAGTTAATAAATACCAATCTCTAAATAAAGATCAGTGAGAGGAAGGTTGAATTGATATTTGCAGTTTGTTTCTACTCTTTTTTTTAATTGTGTAGATTTTCTTTAGATCCTGTTATTTATTTGAAATGATGACATAACTGATCATTATGACCATTCTTCTAGAATTAATTTGGAAAAAATAATAAATATCGTTTAAAACAATAATTTTCGTGTATCTTCAGATGTGAAGAAGAATAAGTTCTCAAATTTATCCAATTAAAATTGTAGCTCCGGAGACTTATGAAAAAATACTATAAATACAGACTATGATTTATCACAATTTTCAAATTCTAAATATATATAAATATTATTTAAAAGATATATAAATAATTGTATAATTTAATTTTAGTTTTAATTATTTCATTTAAAAAAAATGACTTCTAATGATAAAAAATCAATTGGTCTTATAATGGGATCTGTTAGAACCAATAGACTTGGTGAATCGATCGTAAAGTGGTTTATTGAGGTTTCAGGACTTTCAAAGTTGACCTCAATCAAATATGAAGTGATCGATTTGAAGGACTATCCACTTCCAGTTTTCGATGGAGTCCCTCCATTGATGCATGGTGGAAAGGGATACCAATTCCCAGAGGCATTAAAGTGGTCAAACAAAATCAAGACATTTGATGGTTACATTTTCTTCTCACCAGAGTACAATGGAGGAATGCCAGCATCATTGAAGAATGCTATCGACCATCTTGGAGTTGAATGGAGTGAGAAACCTGCAGTTGTTGTTAGCTATGGTTTTGATGGTGGAAAGGACGCCTGTGTAAATCTTAAAAATGCTCTCACCAAAGGATTGAAGATGAAGATCATTCCAACAGTCACAAATTTAGTACTCCAGAGGGACATGTATAATGAATCTTTCCAAATCAAAGACATTAATAGTCTCTTTTCATCCAACGTCGAATCAACCAAAACATCAGTATCCCAGCTTTTGGAAACTCTACAAGAACAAAGAAAACCATAATTCTTTGAATGACAGATGAAATTGAATTTTAAATAAAGATTCAAATCATATTATCTCTCCTAATGTAATTATTCCAACTTTCGATCCAAGGTGTATGTTCAGTTATGTTGGAAAAAAAAATAATTAATTTCTCATTTTTCAAAAACCATCCAGTAAATTTGATAAACGAGTTTTGTTAGTTTGACTTTTTTTAAAATGAAAAACACCATTAATTTTGACTTTTGAATTTAAAAAAAATTGTTTTTTATATGTTTTTCTTGTAGTTGACATTTCAAAAATCAACACGAATAATTAATAATAATAAAATACTATTGTATTTAAATAACATATTTATTCATATAGATAATAATAGAATTAACAAATAATAATAATTTATTTGTTTGTAAATAACTTATTATATAATAATAACAAAAGAAAAGTTTAGTTATATATATATATCGAAAAGAGAGAGAGATAAAGTAATAAAATGATTGATAATTTTACAATTTTAACTAAAGGAGGTATTGTATTATTATCAATAGAATGGGCAAGACTCAAAGGTCATCCAATCAATAATTTGATTCGTAAAGTATTGGTTCAAGAAAGAGGTTCTGAATCATCATTCCAATCGGAAAACTATACTTTAAAGTGGACTTTTGCAAATGAAGTAGATTTAATTTTTGTTGTAGGTATTTAAGCATATTGGATGTTTGAAGCAAAATAATCTTGTACTAACATTGAGGGAATCATTTATATTTAGGTCGTTTATCAAAAGATCTTATCTTTGATGTATATTGATGAGTTATTAAATGTAGTCAAGAGAAAGTTTGTAAAGATGTACAAAGATGTCTTGGTTTCAATCAAGAACTCATCGGATGATTTGGCTATCGATACATTCGAACCATTCAAAGAAAAGTTCAATTTGATCCTCACAAAGGTCGAGACTCAATCAAAGATAAAGCAGTCATCTGCTGCAGCACCAAAGCGTTACGAAGACACCGAGAAAGGTAAAGCTGCAATCGAGCTGAAGCGTGAAAAGGAACTAAAAGATAAGAAGAGTGGTAAATCAGTACCAAAGCCAAAGAACAAAGACAAGAAGGTGAATGGTGCCAACAGCAATAAAAACAGAAATCACAGCAGTGACGATAGCACTGACGAATCGGATGAGGATATCTCAAATGAAGACTCAAATGAATCTGTCGATTCAGATGAACAAACTAAGGATAATACACCAACCTCACCAAAAGCAAAGTCTGGAGTATTTGACGATGATGACGAGGATCCTGAGATTACCAGAGCCAGAAATGCTCTCTTGAAAGCACGTAAGTATTGATTTCTGAAACTATCTATAGAGCACATTCTAATAATGGATTGACCAATCAGAAATTGGAAGTAAGAAGAAAAAAACACACCAAAGAAATCAATATCAACAAGCAATGATTCGACAAACACTCCACCACCAAAGAAAGAGAAGAGAGTATCCGATACAAAGATATCACTCAGTGAAATGAAAGAAATTGACAAATCAGAGAAAAGCACAGGAAAGAAAGTTGTTGTCAAGGAGAAGTTTGTAAAGCACAATTTAGAAAATGGAGGTCAGCTCGGACGAAGAGGATAAGCCAGTATCAGGATTCATGAAATACTTCCAAACATTGACAGGAAGCAGAACTATCGACAGCAATGATCTTGAGCCAATTCTCCAAAAGTTCAAGTCGCATCTTACCTCAAAGAATGTTGCGCTCGACGTAGCTGAGAAATTGGTGGACTCAGTTGGACAAAGTTTGCAAGGAAAGAAACTATCTACATTCCAGGGTGTTAACTCTGTTGTCAAACAAACCATGGAGGAAGCAGTTACCAGAATCTTGACACCAAAGAAAACTATCGATATCTTGAGAGATGTCCAGTCTGTTCGTGGAACTCGTCCCTACACCATTGTATTCAGTGGTGTCAACGGTGTTGGAAAATCCACCAATCTCGCAAAGATTTGCTATTGGTTGACAGCAAACGGATTCAAGGTTATGATGGCAGCATGCGATACTTTCAGATCAGGTGCAATTGAACAGCTTAAGACTCATGCTGAGCGTTTGAATGTAGAAGTATTCGAGCGTGGATATGGTAAGGATGCAGCTACAATTGCTGGTGAAGCCATCGAGTATGCTCGTTCTACCAATCACGATGTAGTTCTCATTGATACCACAGGTAGAATGCAAAATAATGAGCCATTGATGAGAGCACTTTCAAAGCTCGTCACCCAAAACACCATCGATCTGGTACTCTTTGTTGGAGAAGCACTCGTCGGAAATGATGGTGTAGATCAACTCGTCAAGTTTGACAAATCACTCTCTCTTCTTGCAGATTCAACACAAGCTAATGTAAGAACGATAGACGGTATTATCCTTACCAAATTCGACACCATCGACGATAAAGTTGGTGCAGCAATTTCAATGGTCTACTCGACAGGACATCCCATTATTTTCCTTGGAACTGGTCAAAAATTACACTGATCTCAAGCGTATGAATGTAAAGATGGTAGTTAAATCACTTTTGAACTAAGCAAATAAAAAGTATCAATCAACTTTCAATTTTATTATTATTCGTATAATTGATTAAATTGTAATTCAAGTTAAAGTAGAAACTGAAATCAAATAGGGTGATGTTTGGACTGTCTTTGGTTGACTCTTCTATTTCTTTTCGGAAATGTGGAAACCAAAATTTGACATCGTCCCACATCTCCAGCGGCAGAGGTTGGTCCAGGTCGAACCACTCGGGTTTCATTTCTTCCGATTCGATAGGATCCACCTATCCACTCGTTCACCTGATAGACACTGCACTCAGTTGATTCCTCCGTATTTTGATAATTAAATTTAAGTGTACCTCTTATAGATATTGATATGGTTTTAATTTCATATTCCAAAGAATCATTCCCAATCATTTTCCAATCATCCAGCTATTGTCATTCCATACCTAAAGACTAAATTTGAAGGTGTTAAACCAACTTCCTCAATACATTCTCTAATGGCAGCAGATTCTATCGACAGGTCAGTAGGTTCAACTTTTCCACCTGGACCATTATATTTTCCTTTTCCAAATCCTCGTTTTTTCAAAGCCAACAGAATCTTTTGAGATTTCCAATCAATAAAGAAACATAATGTTGTCTTCCTCATTATAATGTCTAAATATCCTATAGAATGCAATCTAAACGGAAGATACACAATGTAAAATAATTCTTTCAACAGTACAATAATCTGAAGATGGTGATCGAAGTGATGAAATCAGTGCGAAATTCATTGTTAACCACCAAAAAAGAAGTCTCGAGAAAACCTTATACAAAAATTAAAAAAAAAACGATACACTAAGATATAATATAATTAGATTATAGTTTTGATACAAATAACTTATGATATTTGGAAATATGTTTAATATTTTCTTAGATTCACAAATTATTTCATAATAATAAAATTTGAAGGAGAGAGATATTGGTAAAACAAAAAACATGAAAAAAAAAGCCCGGGCTTTACTATTTTTTCGTTTTTCATTTACCAACGCTCATAATGTGTTGTTTTTATAAAAATTAAAAAAAATAAATTTTATCGATTTTCTTTCCATACTCTCAAAAGCACCACGAGTTGAATTTTTCACTTCCTTTTTTTGTCATACAGATCAATCCAACAATGGTGTGTATCTTTATCACTTTTTTTTATGAATGATTCATTCTATAATAATTAAGTAGTTAATTAGATTTGAGAAACAACTCGTAGTAGAAACTGTAGCAGTAGAAGAGAAGTAACAGAATCAGATTATGGAATATAGCTATTTTATTATTATTTAGTTGTCGGCAATAATGCAGTCAGAATACAGATATAATGTCGTAGAATATAAGTTACAAGCATGCATATGCATAAATATTCAAGATTTTGATAAATGATATTCAGAAAATTAGATGTAGTAGTCTAGAATTTGAATTACAGAATATTAGGATGAAACATAATTAAAGAATATTAGTTACCTATCACTACTGTTACACTACGACGTTGTTTCGCAAATCAATTTACCAACTATAATAATGAAGAATTCGTTTTTAAAAAAAACATATAACCGAAAAAAAAAAGATTTTGAAGACTAACTTTTTGTCAATAAAGGCTAGAGAACGTGGTGATTTGCTCTTCCCAAGCATCGAATCCGAGAAAAGAAAACACAAGTTAAAGAGATTGGTTCAATCACCAAACTCCTACTTCATGGACATTAACTGTCACGGATGTCACACCCATTACAGTTGTTTTCTCACATGTATGTAATCAAAAATACACAAACTATGTTACGAATATTATATTAATTTACTTTCAATACCTCTTGTTCCACATGAAATAGGCCCAAACTGTTGTTTTATGTAGCTCCTGCTCCACCGTTATTGCCCAACCAACTGGTGGTCGTGCCAGAAATCACCCCAGGATGTCGTTTGAGACACAAGGGAGAGTAAACTCGCATCCGGGACAAGTATGAGTAAAGTTGTACCTAAAACAATTTTAAACATCGAGTATCAGTTGTTCTTAATAAACTAGGTTAATAGCCATTTCTAAAACATAAACACAAAACATTACACATTGGCTTCATCATCATCATCCACTTCTTTTAAATTGATAATATATATATCTATACTTTCGTTCTTTCTTTATTAATTTGGTTGACCAACAAGCTGTTCCTATTTTACTTATGTAGTGTGGATTTCATATGATTTGGAAACATATACAAGTATTATAACATTCATTCACAGGACTTGCTAGAATCACCCCAGGATTTCGTTTGGGTAAAGGGAGAGTAAGAAATGAATGGATAAGTTGTACCTAAAACAATTTTAATTATCAATGTACCAGTTGTTCTTAATAAGCTTGTTTAATGTCATTTCTAAAAACAAGAGCATTACCAATTTCATGAAATGCAATAAATCGAATAACTCATATACACCTGCAAGATAGAGATCTCCTTAACAATAAATACTTGAATTCATTATGTTTTAAAACTTTCGTTTTTTCTTTATTACATTTATTAATTTGGTTGGTTAACAAGCTATTCCCTATAATAACTAACTTTGAGGTATATGAATGGTGAAAACAGGTAGAAGTTATCCTCTGTCTTTTGTCGGCTATATTTTGTGTCTTCTTTTTGTTGGTGATATGTGTTGCTTATCGTTCAAGTTATTTATTTGATATCTGTTTCATCTTCTTGTTCTTTGATCAATTCTCCCTTTATATAAAAATCTGTAACCGTATCTCTTTTTCTTTGTTGTGGTTACATCCTCTGGAAAAACCTTCATAGTTTCAAACCTAAAGAAGTGATAGATGATAGGGTAAGTTATGGGAAGTGGCACAATTACATGTAGTTGAATCACGCGAGGTCATACCGTTTTTCTTTGCAGTAGCTGACAGCAGCAGCTTCAGAGTCGAATGTCAATTGTACTTGACCGAGTGTACCTGCAGATGCCCACCATCCCATAAGACTGTCGTTCCACTTTGAGACCAATTGGCAATTCGAGACGCCACTTACGGGTACGGAGTGTACCTGATTGCATAGTGATTCTAGATGGTCTGTAGATGAGTACGGTTTGACCATCGAGCTTGATTACCATTGATGAGATGTTTGATGTGCAACTCGCTTGGAACTACCTGGTAAAGTGTGAGCTCCAACCTTCAAATCTTCGCTGTTGATGACAAAGAGTGTCATATGAATCATTTGATTTGTTTCTCTGTAGCAAAGGTTCTCAATCCAACCATTGACGAAGCTGATGATCTTGTGCATAGCAAATCGCTGGTATTTTTGACAGCTGATGATCTTCTTAACAAAGAAGAAGAGCAGCTTGAATGTAAACAAGTCTTCTAAACATTCTGTTTAAATGCTAAATATAATACTAATAAATCTAAAATATATTATGAATGACTAATTATCCTCTTAAAAAACTTACCTCACAAAAGAGTTGAAAATTTTTTGATAAAAAAAAATGACAAAAAAAATCCAAAAAAAAAAAAAAAGTCCCCAACTTCAGCTCATATTATCTCTCTTGATCAGTCAATTACAAATAAAGAAAATAAATGTAGGATCACAAAAAATACTTGATCATCTCTAATTACAAAGGACCCAAATATCTTTAGTGAAATGCGAAATATGGTTCACATGTTAATCTACTAAATAATGTAAATTTGAAATTTAATTGGTTAAGCCAAGATTGTAAGAATTGATCGGTTTTTACCAGTGGTTTTTTTTTTTTTTTTTTTTTTTTTTTTTTGAAACGGTGTCCAAGTTTTTGGAAACGTTAACTGGTCCTAAAAAGTCTATTTCAATCTCATTATATTACTTCTTCTACTACTACTAATTACTGTATTACTTAAAGAAAGAGGTAGTGAAAGGGTAGGTAAAAAGTTGTCATTAAAAAACCAAAAGTAAAAATATTCAATTTCAAACTGAGGGTTTTTAATAATATAATAATAATAAACCGAATTAGACGAAAAATAAACCCTGACACTAAACAACCAAATCAATCATTCTGATATATTTAGTAATAGTAGATAGTTGTCTGTATATAATTGTAGAAAATACAATAACTGAGTGATAGAGATCTTATGAGTAGTTCAGGCCCAATCAATAGCCAAAAAAGAAATGGATATGACATAATGATCAGTAGTTCTTGGATTCCGTTCTTGGATGAAGACGACCCTCTTCCTGGTCAATGTGTAGGTAGCTCTGAATTAAACATGACTCTTACATACTATAATAGTTCAGTAATGCTGATTGATTGATTTGTTATAATAACTAAAAGTGGTCCTTATGCAACTACTCACCAGCTACAATTGATATATCCTCTGAAAATGGCGAATGTGATAGTGAAGGATATATTACTGGATGTTGGGTGTGGTGGATGGTCGTATCGCCATCTATGCGGCAAAGCACTATGGCATTAAGGCAATGGTATTGACGTGAATCCCGAGTTGATAGCCAAAGCCAACATTGATGCCATTGAAGCAGGCGTATCACATTTGGTTTTGTTTAAGGTACAGAGCTTCTCAAAGAGGATTCTTTTGACTTCAAAACTGTCGACCATCGATAGAGAATTCGCCAAAGACAGTAAACATGTATATCCAACCCTTATCACAGCCTATCTAATTCCAGCATTAAAAATCATTGAGGCAAGACTTAAGGATATAGTTAGACATAATTGCACAGTGCTGCCGACAGCGCAGCAGTCACTGACATGCACCCGACCGCCCATTGCACACAAGGACATCAGAGTAGTAGTCTTTGGTTTTCGAGTTGGAGCGTTGGAAACATGTCAACAAT